>JABCKI010005890.1:0-28532 GCA_018282025.1 Sphagnurus paluster
GTAAATAGTCGATCTGATCATGAATCTCTTTGTTTGAGTGCAGGCTATTACAATTAAGCAACAAAAAGATTACTATTGGCATGTGCAAAAGACTACTGAGACTACTAATAGCTATAGACACTCGGAACAGAGCCTAAAGTGAGGCAAGAGTGACAATAGTCACATCAATTCCCACGCTCGTGGTCACACCTGTCCTGGTGGCACTTGTCCAACTTTGCACCCTCATATCTCGACAACCGGTCCGCCAATTACTCCCATATTTTAACAAACTAATGTAACCTATATTACCATATATTCGTCCAAGTTTGAGCCCGAACGGCTGCGCCGTTCGAGTTGGACAGAGTCCAAAAAAAGGGTGTATAATCACGAGAATGCCCCGAATACCCTCGGTCTATATGAGATCTGTTCCCTTGACAATTCAAGACACGACAATTCAAGATGACACGTACCATGGCGTTTCTCACCCTTCTCATAACGCACAAGAAGTCGAGCAAGTCGCTCCTGCCAGCAACGCCGGTACCAGCGGCTCCCTAATCGCACTACCCGCCAAACACTGCAACCCCCTCTGAAGCGATTTATCCCACTCTTCCGACCCACCCGCTGTTTTTTAGACCTCTTCTCGTGCTCAGCCAGGGTGCCTGCGTCTTCACCCACCCCGTTAGCAGCCCCAGCTCGCAAGCCCGTACCAGCTATCGCCGCACCGGGCCTGGTCCATATCGCGACCTTGTCGGCCAGTTCCTTGCCAAAAATGAAGGACAATGACAGCTTTTGGCGCGCAAAAAAAGGAGAATGAAGACTACCTCGCCTAGATGCCTACCACATGCCTGTGTCATTTCCACGTAGCTATGGGAAAGCGTTCAACAAGGCCGAGGGTGAAGGACGAAAACGCAGGCTGTAACGTCCCTCTAAAACAGGGAATACAACGACTGATTTATACAAGTGGCTACATGCGGATACAAGCAGAAGTATTTAACACGACTAGATTTCTATTGCGTAGTCCAGCTCAGTTGAGTACACATAGACAACAATATGACAACCTGCCTGACCACAACTTCACAACTCGCACTTAGTCTACAACAAAGATCCATTCCGGCCTGGGGAAATCAGAAACTCGAATGACACCATGTGCGCCTGACTGATCGCCATCCAAGGATAAGTATCTGGTTGGAAAAAGGCCGGGTGTAGCTTCAATGCTACGGTGTACTATGGCTAAGCAGATCCCCAATAACTTGGAGCACGAGAAACCTCGTACATGTAGTGTTTGCCATCTTCGGTGCGGAGGGCCCACGATGTTGGATTGTCATCCAAACTGACATGACCGGACGGGGTGAGATATTTGTTCGTCAGCACGTTCTGGATGACGTAGAAACCGTGTTCAGCTTTAATGTCCCACTAAGGTAGCATGTGAGTAGAATTCAATCTGCGGATCGGCAGAATATAACGTACCTTTTGGCTGCCTGGCTGGTTCGGATGGCCCACGGTCCCGGCGACGACTATAAAAAACGGAATAAGCAAGCAGAGCTCCTGAGGGACAACTTGATGAGTCCGGCTTTGGCATAACGCACCGTCCAAGCCGTGAAAGTCGAGCTGAAGATTTGGATGCTTGATAGATCTGATATGCTGAATGCCACCGACTGTCATGGCTTCGTAGATTGGATGGAGGGTTTCAAATAACAGGCAAGTGCGATGGGTTGGGATGAGTTCTTAGTCGAGAAGAGAAAGACCTTTTATCCTACTTCGGCGCCTGAGTCCGAAATTCCTGCGTTTCATTGTCTTTCCTAGGATGATTCGAATTCGGTTCGAAGTGGTGACATATAGAGGAATATTGTATCGCCATTGTTACACCTGACAAGAATCACAGGGCTAGAACCATGCATCCTGTCAGGATTCATCGCGCGGCGACTGCTTATAGTAGCACCCAGGAAGCAAGCAGAGTCACAAGGGTGTCTTGTCGTGAAAATGGGGAAGTCTGGGAGTAACGTGATCATAATTTGGGGTCATGGAATTGCGTGGCACTATGATACCTGCCAACCCCGTATCATGAATTAATGACAGGCGTAATCAGCAGAAGGGTTCGCTGGAAGTGGCACTTGATGTATCGGGAGCTTTCGATGCGCGTACTGTCGCCCTGAGCGGGTGGGTGCATATATTTAGGCAGGTGCTCGAGATCAAAATCAACGGGCATGTTGATAAAGTGGACGATTCTATAGTTGTATTGTAAAAAGAAACAAGTCGTGAGGGACATACACGGTGATAAATGAGACCAAGCCAACCTCGAAGTCAAATGTCATTATATTCTCCTGGAATGCCGGCAGAAATTTCTTGTGCATCGTCAGACAGTTCTCTAGGACGACAATCTCTTTGCACCGGTCGACACCAAAGCCACCTCCCCCAAAGCTTATATACGCATAATGCCTTCGGATTGGGTCGTCGCTGAGCTGATTGGGTCCAGATCATTTCGGAAAATTCGGAAGACAATTCGACGCTGGCTTACCACGAAGCAGATGATCGGAGGCACGATCCAGGAGGTGGCAATATTGTCCTCGTCTAGTTCCACCCCAGTAAAAAAAAACCTTCGACCGTTCCGGCTTATGACTTTCCGGTGTATATCCTCCGGGATCTTTTTCTGGGAATAAAATAAATATGGCTAAGAGAAGGGACACGAGACGTATACGAAAAACTCGGCCTGTGGGTCCCTCTTCACGATGCCTCGGACCTGCATCGAGAAGGAACCGAAGTATGTGAACTCCATGCTGTTCAGTGTCGGCTGACCGTCTGCGAAATGGTGATGGGCATTTAGCAACGCTACGTAGAGATCAAGTAAAATAGGCGTTACTTACTTTGTTCGCAAAAGACGAAGTGGTCCCCGGGATTGATAAGTTCATTAGAATCTGGCGAGAGCGGAGGGCCGAACACATCCAGGCGATACTTGAGGACCGTCTTGCGGCGTGTAACTTTAACCCTACGGAGCAGTTCAACTCAATGCTTAGGTCCACTCATGTCGCCGTTTGTGGATTCGATCCAAGCGAGGCGAACCTAGCGGTACATGGTTGAGATCGACATAGGTCTGGCCTCTGTTACCTTCCAACCTGAGAGCGAGAGCACGAAAATTAGAACTGGAATCAACGAGACGCCAGGCTCACTCATTCGGATAACAGGGAAATCTTCCTGGGACCAGACAAATACATTTAGTCCTTCTATAAGACTCCGCCTGGGTACCAGAGCGACGCCAGAACTGTTGGAGGTGGTCATATTGAAGTTTACGGTGAAGTAAGTCTCAGAGATCTAGGTCTTGTGCACATCGGTCTTTGCCGTTGTTATCTCTTGTAGTTTTCTGCATCGTTCTAAGGTGCCTCTGTTGCCGTTATCTCAGCCATCCTCCAGCTCCAGCTTACACGACGCCCTACCGCAGACCACACAAAATACAAAGTCTCCCTCCCGCCTGCAGCCCTGCTGGGGATGATGTGGCTTAATGCCCGGTCGAGGTGGAGACTACTGCGCTGACCAAACTTGAAGCTGTACGCTCGTCTGATCGTCTCTTTTTCTCTCACTGACCCGCTCCAATCTTCGTAGCTCTTTCTGGTGCAAAATGTCCGTTCTATCCGTGTTACAGTGGGAAATATATGATATGCTAATGCGTACGTACGCCCAGCACGCCCAGCCCCTCCACATACCAACCTCCAGACACTCAGCGCTTGATTAGCAGTGGCACTTCGAGTGAGCCACAAGCCTGCCGCACTGAAGCTCCGCCGGCAGCTCGCCTCCCTCCAGCGTGCCGACCCTCACATGCTTCGCCGTGCACCTCTCGCTCATAGACGCTCGGTATCGGCTTCTACTCCCACTGCTGCCGCTACTGTCGTTGATTTTGCCTTTTCGTCGTCGTCATCGTGACTAGCAGCAGCTCCACCTTCGGCAACAGTACCGACAGCAGGCGAATCCCCGCCGCCTTCACCGCTGCTTCTGTCCCTGCTCCTCCCACCCCTGCTGCGCGAGCATCACATCGTCCTCAGTGCGCTCGTTCACACGCACGTATAAACCGGCGCCGCAGCCAAGGCGCGCGAGCGGCTCAAGGTGCCCCATGCGTTTCTGGACGAGGGGTTCACAAGACTTCCGAGATCGAGCTCATTGGGATGGGATGAACACGAGCGGGAGCGACGCAGAGCGGAGAGGGAAGGGGATTCTCTACGAAGGCGTTGTCGAGGTACGCCAGCTCTCCTTCCGCCCGATCGGCTATACCTGCTGACCTTGACTCTTGTTCTAGATCACTTCCCCTTCTCCCTCCCATTCCTATACCCCACCACCACGACCACCAAGATCAACCTCCGACCACTTCACGTACACATGCGTCCTCCACGCTCTGGAGTTCCTCTCAAGTTCAGCGCGATGGAGGAGGGCATGTATACGCGCGGGAGGTCTAGTGACGGTCAAGCGGATCTCTTGGCCGGGGTCGAGGAGTCGTTGCCGTGAGTCGTTTTTTCCCTTTCCCCCCTTCCTCATACCTCCTCCCCCTCTCTCCCCGCCGAAAACGAAGCTAATTCATCCCATGCAGATAAGCGCAACATGCTCCCGATACGCCGCCGCGCACAGCACACTTGACGAGCTGGTCGTGTATGGCGTGGGCGCAGGAAGCAGCGATATGTAAGCTGGGTGATGGTCAGCACAGAAGACAGCTGTCAGGTTGGCTTTTGCTAGCTCACCCCAGGAGATGTCGCGTCGAACGCAGCGCGCGTAGGAGCAGCTTGCGTGGTAGTTGTGTGTTGGATGCGATTGGGCGGTTCCAGGTTATGATGTGCGCGGCGAGGTATGCACGCTAGTGTCATCGGCGTGTACGTGATTGTTCGATGGCGGCCTCGACCGATCTCAGCTGTCCCGGGCCTGTGCATTCCCCTCGGTTTTCCTCTCAAGCCCAGACAACAGCCAACCGTCCAAATGCCCTCGCCACGCCCCGCCCGCCTCATCCTGCCTCCCTTCCCGGCCACTCGTGCTGCCCAAAAAATTGCTTGTCCATCAGCAATGCAGTGTCGATGCAGAGCTTCAACAAAGCTCGAATGTTCGGGCGAAGTGCTCGTGGAAGTAGTCCGCTGACGAAAGCTCTACGTGCCTCCATTGCCATAACTGAAACGTCCGATCTTCGTGGATTGACCTTGGGCGCAAAGTATGTCTGTATTATTTTCATGGATCTATCAGGTGCTAATAAGTATACGCTACAGCTATAAAATGAGACTTCAAACCTCCGATGCCTCGGGCCAGGCCTCAGCACTCAGTGCCCGACTCCCACAGACACACAAAACGAACCACATTAACACATCCTAATCATCAGCCGGCCGTGCCACCCACAAATCTCGACCTCCATCATCCCCGCTCCTATCACCCGCGGGAGCTTTGCAAGGGCGACGCGGAACGTCGAGGTACGCTACGCCTTCCTCCGACCTTGCGTCTTCCATCTAATGAGCCTCTAGATCCTTTTCCCAACTTCTAACTCCACACATCCACGAACACCCGCCCCACCTAACCCCGCCTCCCCGCCGCCGCCCGGACCACACCATCGCCGCCTGCGCCCCTGCTCATCGCCCTGCCAAATTTGTTCATTCATTCATAAACCACGAGGCTGGATGCACTTGAGCCTCGTTAAGAATGCCGCGCATGGACTGCGCCGTTCGAGCCGGGATCATGTGGCTTGATACTCACCTCGAGAGCACCGTCGACGTGCAGACTGCCCACCACTGCCACCGGCACCTCCAACCACACTCCACCCACCCCCGCTCCGCGTGGAGCTCCTCATCCCCGAGCTCGATGTGCCCTTAAGCATGTACGTATACCACCGTAGTGCGGCCAAGACGGGCAAGCGGCTCAAGGTGCTTGACGAGGCGGGTTTTGGACTTCCGGGATCAAGCGCACAGGGATGAGAATGGGGATGAAGACGAGCGTGAGCGGCGTAGGTAGGACCTGGAGCGGGGACGGGAGTGATACGAAGGCATCGTCGAGGTACGCCAGCTTTTCTTGACGCAAGTCCGCCCCATCGTCTGTACCTTCTGATCTTGACTCTTTTTCTAGATCCTCTCCTCTTCCCAAACCCCACCGCGACGACAACCAACTCCAACCCAACTCCCAACTGCAACTCATCCACGCACGTCCTCCATTCCCTCGCGTTTTTCCTGAGGGCAGTGGCGAAGGGCGACAGCGTCAGGCGCGCGCCGAAGAAGGGCGCCTTCGCCGGGTCGGGGCTTGAGTTGGCACCCCCCTCCACGAGCGTGTACAACTCGGCTTGAGGGTGGTATGGACGGTGGAGGGATCTTGGACATGAGGAGGGGGGAGGAAGGTTGAGTGGCATTGAGGATAGAATGTATGAGAAGAAGATGGGGCGTATGTATGCATGCGGGAGGTGGGAAGGATGGTTAGGCTCGGGGTAAAGGCGGATCTCTTGGCCGAGGTCGAGGTGCGTATGTATGTAAACTTGTCATGGTAGATGAATAGTGTCTGAGCTTGCAAGCGAACAGATTGCCAACAACTGCCAGAAGTGAATTTGGACTAAACCATCTCATATTATTTCAAGATCGACCTGCCCGCGTTACGACCAAGGGGGAATTCTGGGCTGAATGGAGATAGAGGAGGATAAGGATTTCTTAGCTGCAGTTGTTGTCGCATGTCTTTCTCTTCATCTTCTTCCTCGTCTAGCAGCAGCTTTAGTAGCGCCAACAGTGCCAATAGTAGTTGAATCCCCACCATTGCCACCATTGCCTCTGTCCCCGCTCCTCCGACCCCAGCTCCTCTTGCGCAACCTCGTCCTCGATGTATACACTGGCAAAGCTTCCAAGGTGGGCGAGTGACTTAAGCCGCTCCATGCCTATCTGGACGGAGGGGATTGGGGATGGGATGGAGACGATGGCGAGCGTGAGCGGCACAGTGAGCAGATACGCCAGGAATTCTACCAAGGCATTGTCGAGGTACGCTAGCTTTTCTTGATCTAAATCTGCCCTATCGTCTGTACATTCTGATCTCGACTCTCTTTCTAAATCCCCTCCCCTTCCCAAATCCCAAACCTCCAACTCCAGCTCCCAACCGTTGCGCGTCCTCCATTCCCTCGCATTTCTCACAAGTGCAGTGGCGAAGCGCGCGTCGAAGAGGGGCGTCTTCACTAGGGTGTAACTCGACTTGAGGGTGCCATGGAGGGGGGGGGACGGTGACGGTGGGCATGAGTCAGGGGAGGAAATGGAGAAACAGACGGGGCAGGAGAACCGGGATTGGAAGTGAGAGTGGGGGGTCGACTATACGCGAGGACGATCGGGAGTGTGTATGCACGCTGGAGATAGAGCGGGATGTGATGAGGATGGCTGGGGTTGAGGCAAGGCAGATCTCTTGGGCGAGGGCGAGTTAGTTGCCGCATGTCTTTCTTTCCGTTCCTCATCCCTTTCTCTCAGCCGAACAAAAAGCAAGCTGACGCCCCATCCCACACAGATACACTCGACAAGATGGTCGCGTATGGCGTATTCGGCATGGGTAGTGCTCCTGCGATGTGGGGGCGCGGTGCGGGCGTACTGGGCAACAGCGTGGGTTTGGGGCAGGGGGACGGGGACGGGGATGGGGATTAGGATAGTTCTGATGGAGGTAAGGGTAACGGCAAAGGCGGGGGAAAGGCAAAGGGGAAGGGGAAGTGAAGTGAAAATGGAGGTCGGGGACAAAGACCTAGATGAACAAGTTCAAGGATATTGGGACAGTCGGAGTGGTTCTGCGTTGCCGTGATGGTGGAGTGTGCGTGTGTCCCGGTACAACGAGTTCAAGTTTGGCTTCACGGTATGTGCTGCCGCAACTCTCAGGCAATTCCTGGTGTGGTGATAGAAAAAAATCACATGGCCAACAGAAAATCAGAAAGGGAAGAATTTCCTGTAGATGCTCGCGATGATGAGGAAGAAATACCAAAAATTTCAAGGCCAAGATCTCCAGTGCCGCAGATAGTGCGTCAAGTGTCTCACTGGGCAGGCGTGGCCTAGATGTCGAAGAGTTTTCACATTCAAATGACTTCATTTGTCGATTTCACCGAGGCTGATCAAGCTATAGCCTTCCCGAGCGACCTGGATGGGGTAGAGGAAATCCTAGCGCAACTGACTGGCCCTCATAGTCGATGCCAAGATACAAAATGGTATAAATGTTGGAGAAGTATCTTAAGTCCCGTTATTTTTTCCACTGGTATCAACGTTAGTCCTAACACATTAGAGAGAGTCATCTATGCGGAGGCAGGACTTTGTGGGCGGGATGGTCAGGGAACTCGGTTGATTCCGAATCCTAGCAATCGTCACATGTTAACTCTTTGGTCTTCACACTTAAGCTACACGAACCAAGAGATTTCTATCCATATTCCATCTTCAAAACTAGTACTACGATGCACTCTACTCCCGATGAAATTTCAAAATTTATCGAGTTCCACGCCGGTTGCTCAAACACCGTGATTCTTAACGACGCAGAGGCGATGACAGCCAAATCCATGATTTTAGATACCGAGACTACCATCGCCTCAATCGAGCTCCAAATTGAAGCTCTTCAAGAGAAAATACGTCGGGATAAAAAATGTCTGTATCGGCTCCGCGCTGCCATCGCGCCGCACAAGAAGTTACCTGTAGAGGTTTTATCTAAAATCTTTCAAAGCTTGAACGCCATCGAGGTGACCCACGTACCTCCTCGAGCACACGGCTTTCCTTGGAATATCCGCAGAACGTGTCGCACATGGTCAGACATCATTAAGGGCGATCTAAACCTCCGTTCACGCAAAATTTCAGTCGACATACGGCGGAATTATCCCGCCAACAACTATGGTTTCAAGGCAAGCAACGATTTGCTTTTTCATGCTATCAATTCTGTTTTGCCATCTTCCTCCCCAATCCAGTTCTCTTATCAAACGCCATCCCTTAAAAAATTTATCACTGATCAGCGGATTCTCTCTACCGTGCTACCCTATGCGACAGAGATCAGTTTCCACAGCACCACGCTTGCTGTATACGAATTCCTCACATTCACTCCCAACCAACCCCTTCCACTTCAGCGTCTATCTTTCCTTTTACCATGCGACTTAGGGCCCATACTACCTTTGCGATCGGGATCCAGCATCTTTCCATATACCCCTAGCTTGAGAGAAATCAACCTCTCGGGGCAATGTGCTCCTTCGCACGCTGTACCGTCAATAGAGTCACTGGATTCTGCTACGGTTGAGCGCATGCTAGCACTGGCCGACTGGACAGACCAAAGAGTCTGGGAAATCACTGATCGCATGTTCCCATTCTATCCATTGAGCTGCTTCAGCGAGGCCATACCCTGGAGTCAGCTCACGCACATCAATATCCTTGGTGTGGTGGGATTGTACATCGCCGATGGAGATTTTGGAATCCTTGTACAATGCACCCGCCTGACCCACTGCGCATTCACTGTGTTAGACGAACAATCATCCATCGTCTATGAATTCCCGCGCCTAGAAAGCCTAACTATCCTCTCCGAAGAGACCGTTCTCAATGCACTTTCCATGCCTGCTCTGACCACTCTGCATATCGAGTGTTGGGAGTTCCCCCGTTTGCAGCTAAGATTGCTCACCGAGCGGCAGGGCTGTCGTCTGAAGATATTCGCGCATGACACATCTCGAGACGTCGACAGCACACCCTGGGACCCCATTATGCCATTCTTCTTCTCGTATTTACCGGACCTAGTCGAGCTACGGACGCCCAAGCTCCATATCCCCCTGGAAGTGTTTGAGATGATCGCGCGAGGAGAGCAGCTACCGCTACTAGAGGTCCTCGAATGCAGGGGGGCAATACCAGAGGATTTGGATGCTCTGACAGATACCCTCGAGTGCCGTTGGCAGGCAAGCCTTTCAGGAAGAGGGAAAAGGATACGAGAGGCTTGTATGTTCATCTACAGGTGGTGCGTCCCTGTAGAGGATCGGACTTGGTCGATGGCTTTCAGGAGGTTTGAGGACGCGATCAAGGGTCAGTACGGGCTATACACCATTCGTGAATGGACTCCCAACCATAGGAGTTGCGTCGCTCGGTGATATCACATAGAAAACTAATTATTTCACTATGAATTCCATGCTCGATCCTTTCTCGACGTGCATATGTCCGAAAACAATAGCGCACTGTAGTATCTGTAAAGGAAGGGAGAGGAACAAGGTAGTTTGAATCCCTACACTGTCCTCATGATTTTTCTCTCGTCCTGGTCACCGAAGATGTCTGCAGACGTGGATTCCCTAGACCTCAGGTTGGGGCCCGCCCAGGGAACTTGCCCGTCGTTCTGAGATACAAAATTCATATGCAGATTCTATGGAGACTGTGAGGATTGAACTCACAACTCATGCATGCGCGCTACCACTCCGTCAAGACCCCATAAGTCTCGGTGCCTTTGTGGGGTACGGTGCCCTATGCTACTGGTACCTGGGTACCGATCGGCAAGAAGCCACGTCGTTCTGTCGCGTCTGTCGCCCAGGAGGGACCAAGGGCTTTGAAGCTTTGAAAAAACGGCACCCAAGCGTCGCTAGAGGTCTGTAGAGTTGAGATATTTACGAACAGAAGAAGACATTCACTATTTCTTCTGTATAGTGCCTGTCGTGGTAGCATTGGCATTGGCATTAGACGTTGGTGGCGGGTGATAAGGGCTTAGGGAATGAGAGGCGGATTGAAATCAGAGCCGAGATAGAATTTGAGAGGTGATGGAATTTGAGAAGTGACCGTTGAGGTCGTGGTCAGCTGGAGTTTGCACGAAGGCTCTCGTAAGGTTGGGACAGGGGACCTGAAAACCCCATACTATGTCTCGCCGGTATCGGAGAACGCGCGTCGGAGTCGCTAGCTGCAGAGAAGCGGTTTACGTCGGTGAGGTAGGGTACATGTATCAAGGCACGCACAAAGTCCATCAGTCTTTCCTTTCCCGCTTCCTCGTTCCCGTCCCCTGGATGAGATATGGGAACATAGCCCCCTATTCCAAATCGTCACCCAGAGTGTCGGTTAGGTAGAAGCTCGTATGAATGAGCCTACATCCTTCACGGACTGAGTCGTGGCGCCGTCGTAGAGGTCCGCTGTGGAGATGTACGCCGAGATCGTTGCGCTGACTACTTCGTATCGTAGCCGCCGCCCCCGTATATTGCTGCCCTTATGTCAAGGCACTCGTGGAAGAAGGGGTGACGAGCCCATGGTGCAGCGTGTCTGTGCATGAGCAGGGGACATCATGTGGAAAGGAACCATGAAACGCAAATGAGCGGCTCCCTTGCCTACAACGTTGCATTATGGGCCCACGTCTTGTACGCATCGGCTCGACACTCATCACGTAGACGGAATCAAATCGTCACCCAACGTCTGCCCGAAAATATAGTTAGTGAAGCGCAGAATATACGATGATAAAACGCACTCGGAATCAAATGCGGAAAGAGGATCCCTGGCCACTGCCCAAGCTCAATTCGTGCGCCTCTCTCGATATCTAGCAAACCAAGCCCTCATCGCTATCAATCACAGTAACTATTAGACCTGCACGCCACGCCACGCTGAAGTGAGTGGATCGACACACCTGGCGTTTGTGCATGAAAAAGTTGGACGTTCAGGGGATTGAACCCTGGACCTTATACAACTCTTCACTGCTTGGGGCAGTAGATGCAAAGCATACGCGCTACCACTGCGCTAAACGCCCATCATTGACGGACGAAACGTAGAATCCAGACCGGCAGCCATCAGAAACTGCCTCTACCATGGTGCGTACCAGTGTATGTTTTTACAGCGGCAGTAATACACAACATCCAGTTATCCATCTAGAACAAGATCCGAATAAAAATCAAGCATAGCTGTACCCGACGTGGCCGTCATCACATCATGCGCCACAAGAGATATAGACGACCGGGCTGGACGGTGCGGCAACGGGTGGGGTGCAGAAGAGAGCCAACGCCGATCATCGGGTTGCAATGAAACACGATTTCCATGCATACTCTAACGCATGTTGGGCAAGGCGGTCACTAGTGAGAGACGAATCCAGCCCAAGGGCCATGCACGTATAAGTGCGTATCAGCAATTGCCGAAGCTCGTGCAGTGTGGGGTCGGCAGCGCGGCAGGCTGAAAACCCGATATGTCGTGTCGGTCACCGGCTACTCGAGCCTCGCTTCGCCAGTACCAATAGTCGAATTCCGAGTAGGATGTAAATAGCCCAAAGGTGTACAAAAATATACACGAGCTAGTGGTCCAAGAAGGTCCAATCGCCTACCTCGATATATGTGCATTCACAAGAGGTGCTGCGGCATCTATACATGTGTACCATAGATACCGGGCTTGTGCGCATGGGGATGCTACAGCGCGGGGTGGGGAGAAAGATGCAGAATTAAGCGAGGTTGAGATGAGACGAAATATGTTCTCATGGGGCACCCGCAGCGCAAAACGTAGACGTCGAAAGTGTTGAGCCTCAAAGATACTTATCAACGGACGTCAACATTTGACATTCCAAGAAGGCTAATCTGCAAGTTCAACCACGCTCGCCAGTAGCTCCGGCATTCAAACGAGAGAAAACGGAGCTTGACCACACGCATGTGTATATCATTATCTGTTTGATCGCTTGGACCAAAATCAGTGTTCCGTGATCAGTACGTAGGAGTGGATATGCTGACCTTCGCTGACGTGATTCTTGATCCATGGGTAGTTTATATCGGGATCAGCGGGGCCTGATGGAGTATGTTAGCGAAGACGAGGGCAATACAGATTAGTTGTGGGCGCCATATTATGTCGAAGAGCATGGCCAAAGGAAGAAGTACCGTGGGGGATGATAGACGCCCGAAACCATGCTGCAAAGAACCTCCTACGTGGAGCCACAGTCGGCATCAGACTAGACCTCGAGAGAACCTCCAGCGCGGAATTATCAATCATCACTAGCGACGGGGGGCACGAGGCCCGAAGTACAATGTGGGCGCGAGAGATGAATGATATTCTACACGTGTCGAGAATAGGTTTTGAGAAAAGAACGTGGCGAGTGGAGCTGACGTTAACCTCATAGGCCGCTGAGCCGGAGAGGAAATCAAGGAAAGACATTGGGAGGCAGCAAGAGCGCAATAGCATCCGGATGTGGCTTCCCTGAGACCCAGCAAGTTACGATACTCGTCGTTAGTTGGGAAATGCGCCACCAGGAGGGTGAAGGCCCACGTCAGACACGTAATAGTTTCAAGGGCATAAGATGGATCCTGTCAGAAGGAGGAGGAGATCAGGCCACATTTGAACACTGGGCTAAGATAGCGGGCCCGCATGGGGTGGTGGTTGTGAATACTGAGAAGAGAAGGATGGGCGCCAAGTTTTGGCGATTGCGCACGTTGAAGACTCTCCGCGGAATACAGCGGCTTGGGCCGTGACAGGAGATGGAAGCACTGGGAAGTGAAGGGCGAAAGCTTCTGACTTTTGACAGCGTGGATCGTCGAGGACCTTGGGCAAAAGCAAACAGCACCAGCTAACAAACGCAAAGGTAGCGGTAACGATGTGAGTCCGCGACTGTGCAGGAACATGCTCGGGAACGGAGGATCGCGGTCGGCGACTTGACAGTCATAATAGTGGAGGGGAATGCCGATACGGCATATCAAGTCTCGTGGAATGCCAAAAATATCTCCTAAAACCCCCACGTTCCCGAAGGTCCACGCGTGTGTCGCAGAATGACAGTGTTGAACAGAAATTTGACATGTTTAGCGATGCATAGGGGTCACGAGTTGCTTCGCGCGTTCGCGCGCAGAATATGCGCCCCCGAGGTGTAGCCGCCGAGCCGTGCGCAAGCAGGGCTGCGAGCATGAAGGAAATCCGTCATGATATGATATTAGGCACTTGATGCGTCGGCGAAATCGCGAATGAGCCATCGTGAGATTGGGCAGGAATTAACCGTCGACACCGAGACTTGAACGGTTCAATGAAGCGCTGGAATGATAAAAAACGACGGGAAAGTGAAAGTGAATTGGGGGCCGGTGTTTGAGGTTCGATGTTTTATGGATCGTGACATCGTGTCATGAATGATGTGGTCTGTCCACGATTGTTAGCGATCGTTCTTGTGAAGTCAAATTGAATGAAGAGGGATCAACTTCACCCACCGTTGGCCGACACCCGGGGCTCCTGAATACAAATGAACCATTAGCGCTTAGCCTTGACATGGGCATGGCCGACCGCAGATAATGATGCGTATATTTGCTGTTGACAGGAGTTTTGTGTGAAAAAGAATAAGGCACGGGTGCATTTGGCCGAGTGAATTGACGCCCATCGATGAGAAGAACAGCATCGACCCGTGTCAGTGTGAGAGACAGAAAATTTCTCTGGTCGTTGTCGTCAGCGGCATCGAGGGCACAAATTCGTCGTTTAGTTCGGAGATCTGCATGGGGTGGACTGTCATCGCTAACTGTATAAGCGTTTGCCGACTGGTCGAACGCCATCGCCCAAATGGGGAACCGGCGGCTGACATAACGTTCTTAGTCAGGTTTTTCACGGTGCAACGGGATCAGACGTTGTCCTCCTCCTCCCAACGCTCCTTTATTCTTCTCTTTCTCCTTCGCTGCGACAATGGGTTGTGTTCAGTCAACTGGTGTAGACGATGAGGCCAAGGCTCGTGCGTATTACCATGCTCGTTGGGCCCAGATTGTCTCTAACAACTACTAGGCAACGACGAAATCGAGACTCAGTTGAAGCGGGACCGTATGATGGCGAAGAACGAGATTAAGATGTTGCTGCTGGGAGCTGGAGAGTCAGGAAAGGTGTGTGAAGCTGTGTCTTCGAGTAGGCAGCTTTCTCTTGGCTGACACGAAGGCGCGCCTAGTCGACAGTGCTGAAACAGATGAAGCTCATCCATCACGGAGGCTACAACGAGTCGGAGCGCGACTCGTACAAGGAGATTATCTTCTCCAACACTATTCAGTCTATGCGGTGCGTAATAGTGTCTTTGTTCTTCCTGAAACCATTGTGCTAACTCTGGTTCAGCGCTATCCTCGAAGCGCTACCCCAACTCGATATCGCCTTGGCGCCCTCGAACGATGCTCGCAGGAGCACCATCCTCGCTATGCCCGCTCAAATCGAGGCCGACACTCTTCCAGGCGACGTCGGGGATGCCATTCGTGCCCTCTGGAAGGATCCGGCAGTCAAGGAGGCTGTCCGCCGCGCTCGCGAGTTCCAACTCAACGATAGTGCTGTCTACTATTTCAACGCTATCGACCGTATGTCCTCGTCGAACTACTTGCCTACCGACCAGGATATCCTGCGTTCGCGTGTCAAGACTACCGGAATCACGGAGACGACGTTCAAGGTCGGCGAGCTGACCTACAAGCTGTTCGATGTCGGAGGCCAGCGGAGCGAGCGGAAGAAGTGGATCCATTGTTTCGAAAATGTCACCGCGTTGGTATTCCTGGTCAGCTTGAGCGAGTACGACCAGATGTTGTACGAGGACGAGAGCGTCGTACGTATCATTCTCTGTTAGGCATCTTGTCCGCGACTAACGGAACCATCGTAGAACCGAATGCAGGAGGCGCTAACCCTTTTCGACTCTATTTGCAACTCAAGATGGTTCGTCAAGACCTCTATCGTAAGTGTCTACTTATTGGGCATTCTTCATCAATCTTGTCCCTTTCATTGCCCCCGCATCTCCATGTCATACCTATCTGCCTCGGTCTCGCCGCTTTTCCGTCCTGCTACTGGCCTCTTTTCATAGGACTGATTCAATTATCTTTCCCACCTCCCTTCCTCTCATTCTCCGACCCATCTTTTCACCTAAAGTTTCATCGACGACATCACTTCATCACTATGGTCTCTTTCCCGTTTCGCCGCGCTAATGCCTAGCCCCGCAGATCCTCTTCCTCAACAAAATCGACCTTTTCGCCGAGAAGCTGCCACGTTCACCTCTAGGCGACTATTTCCCAGACTTCACCGGCGGCGATAACTATGACGCTGCGTGCGAATACCTCCTCCACCGCTTTGTCTCGCTCAACCAGAGTGCCGCGACGAAACAAATCTATGCGCATTATACGTGCGCGACCGACACGCAGCAAATCAAGTGTACGCCAGCTACATCATCTGTCTGGACAGTAAACTAACAAAATCTCACCTACGTACAGTCGTGCTCAGCGCCATTCAGGATATTCTTCTACAGCTTCACCTGCGGGAGTGCGGTCTCCTGTAGGCACCGGTCTTCCGTCTCGTCCAACCGTCGTATTTTTTATTACCCACTGTCACCCAATATGCTGATAATACCACATCCCCTATCGCACACCACCCCACATGCTTTCGCTCGCACACGTACACGTCCATGCACACACGATCCCGTCATGCGCGCCCCTACGTCCTTGCGTACCCCCACCACCGCCACGCCCACTCCACCGAACCACTGATGATTGAGCCCGTCCGCTCCTTTCCTTCTATCTTGTTTTACACTATTCAATGGTCATATCACATCGTTGTTTTCTCTCCCCTCTTGTTGTTCTTGTTCTGGCTGCGTTGGGGTTCATATCACGGATTTTATTTTTCGTCTTCTCTACCCTGTCCTGATGTGACTATCGCTGCCGCTGCCGTGCGCCGTGCCTCTCCTCGCTACACCACCCACACGATGGTCCATCACTACCGCCCACATCCCCACCCGACTATGTCCCTGCACCCGCATCGGCAAACAAGAAGGCAACGGCAGCCGCGCCCTCGCGATACCACGCGTCCTTTCCCCTTTCCTTATTCCTCGTAATTTTAGTACCAGCTTTGTCTCTTTGTTTCCATTGCGTATATCCTTTCTGTGTATCAACTAATATACTTTTATCTCTCGCGGCCATATCCATGTCGGCGGTCATATGCCTGAAGATCGGAACATTTGAAGATTGGAGAGCACTTCCCAAGCTCGCCCTGAAGTGATCTCGAGACTTGACTCGGAGTACACGGTGGGTCAAATCTGTTGGTAACCGGTAACCACTGTCTCTTCTTGGCTCTGGATTTTCCGTTGTCATCGGATTATCGTGGGCGTTTAGCGCAGTGGTAGCGCGTATGCTTTGCATCAACTGCGTCAAGCAGTGAAGATTTGTATAAGGTCCAGGGTTCAATCCCCTGAACGTCCAGCTTTTTGCCCATTGAGCTGGAGTATCATAAGTGGGAGGGAGTACTTGAAGGCTCAAGTGCCAATACGGACGGCGAGCAGAGTGTTTGCTGTTCCTGGGGTATTTATAAAAGAATTGTAAGATACCCCTGCTGTGGAAGATATTTACGAAGCAGCGGCGAATACAAGAGCATCAGGAAGGCGTGGCTATGTGTCGGGTTATTTTTGAAGTTCGCCGCACACCCTCTTATTCAAGCAACCAAGTACGTTCCGCCGCTTTTAAAGCATCACGAAAGTCGAATATGGGGACCCAACGCCTTGCCTCCTAGTTTCAAAATACGTAGAAATGCCGGGAACAGCGGGCCTTGGGACCAGTATCTATTTCACAGATCCAGTTATGTAGGATAAAAACTGTCATACTATTAGATCATACGACCGTGGTGACCGTGCGCCGTCAGAATCGGATATCCCAAGCCCGCGCAGGTTCAAGGGGATTCTACAAATGCCTTTGGGAGACTACGTGCGCACATCCATGCCTTTGCGCAACGCCAATTCGCCCACCAAGGCGTCAGCGCGTGTGCGCAAATCCTCGACCTCCTCTTCAAGCTCCCTCACGCGCCTGCGCTCCTGCGTTCGCACACTCATCATCAGCGGCAGGAGCTTCCCAACACGCTGCCAGAGCTCGCATCGCGCCTCGATCGTCTGGGCATTACTTTCTGCTATAGGATGCGTATCATCCCACATTTCGCCAGCCTCGATTTGACACTCGAGCGGGAACAGCTGGCTCAGGTAAAGCGCAACCGGGCCTTCGTCTGTGATGATCGACCCATCCTGAAACTGCGGAGCGCGCGAAACGGCACCGGGGGTGGCGCATCGTCAGAGAAGCTAGGAATGGTTGCGTCGATGTAGAGCCCGAGTGTGTGCAGCTTCGGGCAGTACCGTGCATAGGGCTCCAGCGCTTTGAGGGTGAGTTGAGTATACGTGAGGTATGCGGGCTCGCAGTTCAGTAACAGGGTCTCGGCGCCGGGCCAAGACGATGCGAGCTCCTCGATGTCCGCGTGATGGAGGCTGAGCGGACAGTGGTGCACGAGTTCGAGGTAGACGAGCTTACAGCACTTCAAGAGGGGCCGAAGGGTCACCATCCCGAGACAAATTTCCTCTGCTGGTACTGCTGAAAGCTCGGTGCTTCCGTCAACAAAAGTTATGGGCGGGGGGTTTCGAGAAGATGACAGTTTTCGGCGATGAGCCAGACTAGACGTAGTGTCTCTCCAGGAGTCTCTATTTCAGGCGAGTAGATGTAGAGCGATTTGAGATTTATGGATGGAAATGGTATGCCGAGGAAGCGGGTAGCGTCGCTGTATGAAACAGTTATGTTCAAGTCCCATAGGACCGGGAAGGCACCTTCGGATAACGAAGGTGCGAATTCGGAAATATCAGAGACATCGCCACACCCTTGCTCCTCGAAATACTGGAATTCGATCGACTGGGGATTCTTGCAGCGGGAGACTCACTCTGCGAGCTTTGTCGTTAGGCAGAATAATGGAAGCGTCAATTTGGTCAGTTTATTCAAGCTGTATATTAGCTTTATAGCCAGAGACTCGATGAAGCGTATCGAGAAGTGGAGTCGAAGGTCAAGATGGGTAATGTTGGGCATTCGAATACCGACTTGATTAAAAAAGGTAAAAAATGACCCAGGATGGTCGGGGAGCATAACTGCAAAGTGACGGATATTCGAGTGCATGAACATGATGCACAGAGAAAGCGGGCCATTCCATTTGAGAGTTTGCAGATTTGGAAGGATATCGTAACTCGGGCGGGGCCGCGTGATATACAGAAGGGTACTTTCATGGAGAATACGTGTGACTTCAGAAATAAAAAACGAGAGCTTCCAGACCCAGCGACGATAGTTGTTAAACCTACACCAGTCGTTGGATTCTAGTGGCCGTGCAAATACCTATATTCGGGTAAGCATGTCCTTGAGACACTTCATTAGAACTCACGTATGCACCAGTAGTGAGATTCCAAGTTACAGATGCGAGAAGACTAAATAAATGATGAGGCTCACTGGACTTCCCCCCATAACGTGTCAAGCGCTAGCTCCGACCACTGCTTGCATACCAGAGCGACCGAAACGTTTGAGGCTGCGTCCAGGAATTGAAAAATCATTTGCAGGATTTCTGGGACCTCGAGTACTCTTGCGGCGCAGGAATTTAACGAGGGTAAGATCGATACGCCGATTCCTGCACATGCCACTCCATCAAAACCTGCCCTGAAGCTCTTCACTAAGATTCCTCATTCCCCCTTGAATCGAACTAACTAGGCTTCCTATTCGAGAAAACAACCAGATGAAGCACACACGTTATCGATTTAGACATGAGTGTCCCTCCAAGCTGAAGTAAGCTTGCGTACTTGCTTTTTTTTATCGCCCCCCAAATTTGATCTTCCTAGCGCGATAGCGCGTAACTTTTACTACATACTTCATGAAAGGCCTCCAATGACCGCTGGATATGGAAATTCCATGACGAAGAAGGTAGGGCTGAGCGCGCGGTGTGGTCATGTAGTGCTGGGAAAGCTTCGACGGGTGCTGCGTACGTCATTGTCTGGCAATATTTAACTTGATTGGCATGGTTAGGTGCTCGCAGAGGCTTTATGATATTCGACATTGAATTCACGACTAGAGACCCAAAGTTGAAGACTTCAGATCTCACCAAGATCTCACCGAGTCGACGCGCGGTTGGGGCGGAAAGAACGCGCTTCGCTAGTTCGTGGTATAGGCCAGGCCAAGTCAACGGTGGAGGAGTTTTACGGCTGCGCGTCCGCGGCAAACTGGTTAGAGACCCGTCGATAATTTGTCCTGCGCAATCTGTATATGCTCCTTTTTCTCAGATCCTTGAACCATGTGCAGAGATACGTATCCTAGGGAATCATAATCGGCTGACAAGAGCATTGCAAAGATCAAGAGAGAATGATCGGAATCCAATAGCAGCTAGAGGAAGGGTGGGCCGAGGATCAATAAAGGGAGGGGGGTTGGTTTTCTGAGGCGCGATTGGCGCATAGAACGGGTGGGTATTGAATGGTTAGCGGAGGTGGAGAAGCAAGTGGGGCGGAGTTCTCGAGGGTTTGACGCGAACTTGAGCAGATCAGCGTTGAACTAATCCTGGGTTACAGGCTTCATTCGACATTGAAAAAAATGTTTCTTCTCTCCGAAGCCTGAAGTTTTTCACCCGTGATCCCAAGGCTATGTATGATCATTTATATAAAATGATATGGGTTAATCTATTGAATTGGCAGACAAGCAATAGTACCAAGTAACTAAAAGAATGTTATATCCTGAGATGCTCCCTTATCCTACAGAACGAGAGGTTAGAAATATGATGAAGGAGAACGTGCGTACGCAAAAGAGATTGAAGATGAGGACCGCCACTGTGGGAAGCCACCACAGTTAGCGATTTTCGTTGGATGCATAGGTTCACCGCAGTCCCATGGCGAATGTGGACCTTGTATCCAGCCGCGTGAGTATTGATGCCGGTCTCCTCGCCGTTTCTGAACTCAATGTCCCCAAAAATGAGCGATTGTCCGACACCATTTTCCGAGTGATTGCACTCCGTTGACTGTGCCCGAAATGATGCCTTGGTATGTGCAGGTGGGGACGTTGCTGTGGTTGTAGGTGATAAATGTTTGGAACAGACTTGTTAGATAGAACGTACCGGTCAGTCCATCCACCAGTGGAACAAGCGAACCGCTAGGCGCCTCGATATCGACCGGAGTGGCGCTGGCAAGGACAGCCAAACCAAAGGTAGATACGACGGAGACTAAGAACTGCAATTGTTGTTAGGAAACGAAAGACATGAGCTCATGAGAAGGAGGCTGACCTTCATGGCGCGCGACAAATCCTTGAGCGCCAGGGACCAATGTTTTTCCAAGTCATCTGAAAGAGTTTCATACGCAATTATAACCTTAGAATTCAAGGCGAGGCAGGCCTGATGGGATTTCCTTGGTATGAAGGCAAACGAAAGTATAAATGTGGTTAAACACACGTACCGGCGGCGAAGAACATTGGTACCTCGGTTGGGCAAATTCAATCAACAATCACACGCAAAGGGCGTGTCCTTGACCTGCGGGAGGGCTCTCTACTAAAAATCTAGGCCGCCGTTAGCTTGGATAAAGCGAACATCTCAACCTGGCACACATCTTCCCTCTACTGGTTCTCCATCGTACCCAGCTTATCATGAAAATACTGCCAATGTTCCCCGCATATCGCCTGCTCACAAAGATATGGAACTACATCAAGTAGACATTATCAGTGCCTATCTATGTGGAGATTTAGAAGAGGAGATATATTTGGAGATACCAGAGGGCGTGAAGGACGAAGGAAAAGAAGGAGGGTATTGGAAGCTGAAAAAGTCATTGTATGGGTTGAAGCAAGCGGGACGGCAGTGGAAGGTAAAATTGGATGGTGCAATGAGAAAGTTAGAATTTGAAAAGAGCACAGCAGACGACTGCCTCTATATCCTTCGGGAAAAGGGGGATTGTGCTGCTGGTGTTGGTATATGTCGACGATATGGCCATTGTGGGAAGCTCGCTCTCGACCGTCGCGAAGTTCAAGACCGGCTTCGCAAAAATCTTCGAAATCACGGACCTAGGAGAATTGAAATATATTCTCGGTATCCAAGTCATTCGAAACCGGAAGACACGCACCATTTCCCTCAATCAAACGGCAAACATCGAGCAGATCCTCTCTCGCTTCGGCGTGCACGAATCAATACCCGTATCCACCCCGCTATCTGTCAAACAATTCGCAATCACCAAATACTGACGACGAACGCATGACTTACCTAGAGTATGTTGGATTGAGTACAGAGGCCCCTCAACCGGGCCAATTGCCATAAATCATGGGTTTTGCGCATAATACTATAAGGCGCAACCTCCTTGTGCCAGGTCGTACCAGGGTTGAGGGTGGCTGGATACCTGCCTTCTCCATCCTTCGCAGGCCAATCAAAGTCAACGAGGACCACACGTTCTTCGGCCCCGGATAGAACATAGAGAATGTTATTCGCCCGTAAATCCCCAAAGACTATATCTTGCTCGTGAAGGAGACGCACAGCCTCCTCCACCTGTGTCGGGACAATTTGAGGAATTGGCATGTTGTCCTCTTGGAGCTGCCAAACAGACATCCCATCTACACGATCCATAACGATCATGTATAGATCACCGACAACACGCCCACAGAAATGTAGTCTCGGAGCAAGCTGAGTGTCGGCAAGAAGGCGATGTGCCGCTTCGTTGTAACGTGTGGTAAATTTGACGATAACCTCCTGGTCATCAAGGATGGCAATGTACATGGCAGTGGTAGCGTCCCCCAAGTCCACAAGATCCAGGGTCGGCTGGCCTGCTCGTGAGAGAAACTGCCGGTAGGTAATGTCGTGGAAGGATCGAGGGGTGTCGGGTTGGGAAATATACAGGAGAGTGTAGGAGGTCGGGAGCTTATGATGGTACGGTAATAGGTTTCAAGTCCTTCCCGACAGCGCGACAAAGCATCAAATACACGAGCCAGGCGGATAATATTATCGGAGGCATGAAACCCCAAGGAGAAGTCGAAAGTGCGTAACTTGGTCACATAGGTTGATCCTGCAAAAACAGCGACGGCAATTTCGAGGCGATTTGCAGTGGCACCTATGAGGACAATTGGGAAATTGCTGTACTCCCGGAAGGGTCTGTACTGCAAACAAAGGTAAGCGCGATGTTCGAAGTGGCAGATATGGGACATCGAACCTCGTCTCCGGCAACCATTTTGCTGTAATCAACAACGGCTTGAAAAAGAGCATCCCCATAAAGGCCCAACGAGTTCTTCAGCTCAAGGACCAGGATGAGAAACACATTGTGCCACCAGGAAGCGTCGGGTATGATCTTTTCTCCTTTCACTCTGACAGTACTACCTGAATCCAAATTGATAGTATGTTTCCACTTGCCAGTCCCTCCCAACGCGTCAGTGATTAAATCTTTGATAACATCCTGACGCTGATCCTTATCCTCGTAAAACTTGGCCGCGGAATGGAGGTAGTTAGCAGCACGAGAAACTTCTGCTGGAGAAACTTCGACTTGTTCGAGATAGTCGAGATTTTGTTGCAAAGCGGCCAGGACGGGGTGGAAAATTACGGCAGGGGCTCCGCCAGGCCGACCTACATGGATGCGAGGCTCTTTCCCGCCGAATACCTTATCCAGCATGCGGGCGTCCTTAACTACTTCTGATGGCGAAGGAAGGGATAAATGAGTATCTAGGCACTCGTTGAGAGCTAAAATGTAAATTAGGACATAAGCAACCATGAGATGTCAGCACAACACGCACCATTCTTGACCTTCTTGTTATAAGCGACATGCGGATCACTCAATGCGTCGACCATCTCTAGAACTGACACAAAGTCAGCAAGATAGAATTGAACGATCAGATAGGCCATACCTTCCGCATCGGCAATGATGATATCCAGCTTGTCGTCGGATCCGCGAGGGCCATTGGGAAAGATGGATGAAAGCTTTTTCATTTCATCGAGCTGACTATCGGCTGGTTGCTCGTGAAGCCACCGGAGAGCACGCGATTGCCGGCTCTCTTTGGGTTCCGTGGGAACGTCTGCCTGCTGTGGGTTAATCGGGTGTTTACCAGAGAAAGAAGAAATTTACCTTGAAAAGACGGAGATTATCAACCCTGACATCTGTCCGACCTCGCGAGTGGAGCTCTACTTCAATCGCCTCCAAAAGTTGCATGACCCACGCATTAGAACCTATTTCAATAGCCATAAAAAGAGGCTTTTCTGCAGGAAAATAACAAGCGAATGTGATCGACATCGCGGTTCGTTGTTGAGGAGGGCGCAGGCGGGTTAGGGTGGGTGTCATAAATTACCACTCACGAGGCTCGACGATGTTCTCGTGTGCTATTTTGTGTTTTTACCCTTTCAGCACAGAATTTCCGGAGGAAATTGGAGATAATTTGACTGAGAGTGTGCCAAGGAGCTAACGTCACCCAAGTCGTTGCATGCTAATTCCGAATACCGAAGCTTCAGGGTAGGTGTCACTGGTCAGGATTGCATCCAACATCTGTACGGCTCTCATGCTTGCTTGGAGTTACTGACGCCACTCTTCAACACAAGGGAACTCAGAACTGAATCAGAGGTGAGATCATTAGAGTAGAGTTTTTTCTACACTGTAGAGATGTCAAAATGATGTTTTAGTTCGCAGACAATGCCCGCAGACGAAGTGCCAATCATCAAGACCGACAAATACAACAGCTATATCGACGGCAACATCTTACCAGAAAATCTGAACTTGCTGAAGGAGAATATTGGTGGCCTTTCCGAGTTTAATCAGGGAATCGCAAACATCGTGCAAGAAATTTCGATCGCGGCGCGACTTCCCGCAGAGTTACTTTCTCAGATATTCCATTATCTCGTCCTATCCTACAGTTCATTTAACGCGGAGTTCTGGGAGGCTACTGAATATATAAACGTTCAAGCCTGGATCCTTGGCCGTGTGTGCTCTCGCTGGCGGTCAATCTCTCGCAGCGATGCATCGCTTTGGCCCCCCCTTATAGTCAGATCAAACAACAAAACCATCCGCGATGCCATTCGTATATGTGAGCTTGCTCCTTCTTCTCTCCCTCTATGCTTGAATTTGCACTCCATCGACTTCTTTGTCCCCTCGGAATCTATCAAATCAGAAACCATCGCGTCCATGCTTCAAAAAACCCAAGAGATAATTCTGGATCTTCCCGGTGCCTCGGAATACGCTAGGTTATGGCATTTACTCTCAAACCATGATATGCCCAGTATGGAGTCTGTTTTTCTGGCCTTTGGGGAGGATGAATCCTGGGATACCAACATCATCCAACCCATTCTACCATGGCCCTTTTTTCGAGCCCCAAAACTTCGAAATTTCGGATTTAGGCTCGCGCAGACACGTAGCAATTTTTTCCAGTGGTGTGATGTTCCATGGGTGCAAATAAAGCAGCTCTCATCCAATGGCTTAAGCGCTACGGGCGTCTGTGCAATCATTGAGAAATGTTCCTCTCCGCAATCTTTTTCCTTTTGGAATAGCCTTTTAAGCCTTGACTTCGGTCCCGGTGACAGCCACGTATTTTGCCGAATACTCAAGTAATGCCGTAGTCTACAGGCATTTACTGCATCGCTCCCTACACAGGGGACTTTGCATGCCAATGGCCGCAAGCTTGTCATGCCTCACTTAACATCCCTAACACTCAATATGCTTTCAGACACTTGGATATTCGACTTTCTCCACACCCCCGCCCTACTCGATATAAATCTCCACATCAAATCACCACCACTCCCCTCATTCAACCTCACACCTGTAGCCTCCATGATCGAACGCTCTGCATGTTCCATCAGAAATATTACGCTCTCTGGATATTCCATCGATGCACCTAGTCTGCACTCCCTTTTATCTGCCGCAACCAGCGCCGAGAATTTAATCGTGGAGATCCCCTTGCCTACAGAGATTCTGGAAGCCATCGCATGTGGCGCAGTGGTCCCGCATCTGAGGGATTTCATATGCAGGGTGGATAACCTCGTAGTGTTCGCAGATGCTATAGAGGCCCGCATGGAGTGGGAGCGTAAGGCGTGCAGAGAAATAAAACTAGAGCGTGTGTTCAGTCGTCTCTATGTTATGCGAAAGGACTGGCCTCGAAGCTGGTTCGCTGCTAGGGAGAGATTAGATGCCCTGCAGAAGATTTATGGGATCGATTTCCAGGATTCAAGTACAAATCCAATGCCGCAGTTTTAGCGTCAACCCTTGCGTACACTATCATACACAGTCAGAATTAAAGCTTGAGTCCATAATTGTCCAATCCCCGGAACTTTTTTTCGCAGGATGGTTAACATAAAAATTCATCAGTGAGTGGCATGTGCCCGTCTTGCGCAGGAAAAACTGGAGACTGTGAGGATTGAACTCACGACCTCATGCATACACGGGAAGTGCGAAGCATGCGCGCTACCACTGTGCCAAGACCCCAGATACCCGTGTCTCGCAAAAGGCAACTCTCGCCAAAAATTTGCAATGCATCTAGGATTTAAACAAAAATGAATGGAAGGTCGCGAGGTCGAAAAAACCCAACCCGTCGACGCCGGTTAACGGTCGGATAAACGACACACATGTTCCCCCCAAATAGCTGTCCGTCCTTTAAAACCACCTGTACGATCAAAGCGGATGGCCTGGGGTGGGAGGTAAGGCTATAACAGCAAAAAGCTTGACTGATGACCACCGCAGGGGTCGAACCTGCAATCTCCTGATCACGCGAAATCGTAGTCAGACGCGATGCCATTTCGCCAGGCGGCCATACTTACTCAGACATAATAGGAGGTTAGTATGGACATGGACTATCGTGTCTTCAAGTAGATGGAAACATAGCCTTCAATTGTTGGCTAACACGCAGACCGATCCGAAAGTTTAGTTGATAAAAAGGAATCGAATTCGCAGAACATAGCCTACAGGGGAGCTCCTAGCGTTCGTCCGAAGGCCTCCCTGAAATTGGTTATAGAAGTTGACTTATAACGGGCGGAGGATTTGAGGACGAGCACGATGGCGCGAATGAGGCACGCTGAGACCTCGGAATGGCTGCATGGATATAAAGCTGGCATTAAATGTTCAGAAAGGAAGCCCCGGATAGACTAAAAGACTCAACCGAGGACGAACATTAGAATTATCTTCACTTCAGAGACATCAAAAGCGTAAGCTAAACCACTATCGCATTCGTATCACTTGAGAATGGCGCCTCTATTACCACTCCATGTTAAGCTGACCAAGGGTCTATGCGCGATTGCATGTTGGCATTTTGGATGGCTCAAAGGGACATTCTCGGGTGAGGAAGAGTTAGTGATAATCGAAGTCAGACCATCCAGCAATTGTCAGGCAACTTTTCGCTATTATCAAGGCCTATCCACTGGCGGTGTCTTCAATCTGTTCGATTATTTCTATCGTTTCAGCAAAGACGTCAAATTGTAAATTCGAATGTGGTCGCCGTTTAACTTGCGTTCCCACAGGATTCGAATATATATCCCATACCCTGCCTTGTTTTCATTCACGAAAATTGCGCACATCTTCTGTTTTGCATTCCCTCGGTGCGTGCGCCACACTCCCAACTAATGACATCTCTCATCGGGAAACAAAAGCGGCTAGCAAAAGATACGACAGGCCCGAGACTCGAACTCGGAATCTCTAGCTACGACGGGTTCGAGTCCCAGGCACTCGACTTTTCCGGAAACTAGCGCGTTAACCATTACGCTAACCCGCCCATGACTCGTGCTTTCACTGGACAGTCCTGTCCTACGAGAGGAGGGAATTGTGTCGTGATGACCTACAGACGCCGTACACTTTGGGGCTCAAGCAGGTGTTATGGGAGGGGGATGGGGGACTGATGAGGATGATGATAGAACATTACACCAAGTTAACGCTGCGCGTACAGTCCGCACCACCGAGAGTGCGTTCCACAATCTGAATGATTAGGCGGGTGAAGTTTGTGAATTGGTCAGGGATCATTATCTGTCGTTTGGATGCGGTCGGTTCGAGTCCTGGGCTGGCTATACCCTGGCACTAGCCCTCTGTGCGATACAAATGGGAGCGGAAACTAGCGCGTTAACCGTGAGGCTTAGCCGCCGATGCTATACATCTTGACCGGGGAATCCTGCCGAACCCACTAAATGAAGCCCTGAAATACAAGGGGACTTACAGGGGCAACTGGCGTACTAAAATTACCCCAACCTGGCATTGGAAGCGCAATTTCTATGGCGCTAATCAATGTGTCGTTCTCATCACCACCGCCAACTCGGGATGTCATGGAGCTGTGTCTTGTGCTTATCCTTTGGCAAGGAAAGTGAATGGATAGATGTGAAGAAATGTGTTTTCATTGGGTATAGAAGCATTGGTATAGATCCTAAGGCGACGTAACGACTGTGAGAAATATAACGAAAGTGGGGACTCGAAATGATGGTGCTGCATGTTTGATTATTTGACGAGTTGGCCCTCGGAGTTGAAGTCAATGGCCAGTATGGCAGGGCCCGCAACGATGTCCGGGTCGCTAACAGAGCCGCTGCTGGTGCTGACGACAGCATAGACCGTGCCGCGCAAATCGCTGGGAATGGTGACCTTGCCATCCTTAATTGCTACGGCCACCTGCGAAAGGCCGGTGAAGAACACGGCGTACAAAGGTGTGGATGCATCCACGGTAGACTTGAAGGTGACTGAGACGGTTTCACCTGGCTTGGGGTGGGAGCCGAAGCTAACGGCGGGGAAAGCCTTGACGGGGAGCGCAGGGTTGGTCGACGGGCACGACTCAATGAAGGACGCCGCGAGGGTGTAGATGGTGTCCAACGTGAGTGGCACCTAAGGGAGGAGATGAAGTCAGAAGTGCATAAGCGTTGTTGATCCTAAAAGACTCACGTCGAGAGCACCGCTCCAGCCTGATCCCCGGTTCACGGCAGAGCCGACCCAGCTTGCGTGAC
>JABCKI010005891.1:0-28509 GCA_018282025.1 Sphagnurus paluster
GAGTCAACCGAAGGTTGGCGACGAGTGGCACGGGAGTAAACTTCTGTGTAATTTTGTCTAAATAATTTACGGACAGTAAAAGACCAGCAAGAACCCTTGTAAGCAAGGGGATGTCTATATCATGACGGTGAGATCGAGAGTCGGGGACTGGCGCTTGCGCCGCTACGATCTAATTAAGGGAGTGATTAGAGTCCGAACGCAGTTCTCAAGTCTACACAAATCCCGAGGAAGCCGATTGATATACATAGTAAGTATATACTAGTGGGGATACAAATAAGTATATTCTAATGTCCATACGCCAATATCAATGTCACTACCATTGTCTGTAATCCACAGATCGGTCCAAATGTTCTGCCGCAGGAGGCGCGTCCATATTGTAACGGTTCAGTGCGGGACTACTTTAACCTTGATATGGCGGTGCTGCATTCTGATACTGCCGCTCTGCTTTTTGATACCGCGGTCCAACATCCGGATACCGGGACGCCACGTTTTGATCTATGGTCATCGTATTTGCGCGGAGGGGTGGAGGTATGTGACGCCTCGAATCAGCCATAGTTTCTGATGGGCCAGGGGACGGCCTCGATACCATGTTCGAGGCAAGGCGAGGGGAGTAGCGCACTGGGCCGCCCATAGAATCTGATCTAGTATGGAGAGGGTGGGCAGGGAGGACCACAGATGGAGCGGTGGCAATTCTTCGATGAGCCCCCATCGCAGGATTGGAAGGGAGTCCTCGAGGGGACGGGCTTGCTGGAAGTCCTCGAGGGATTGCAGAAATCACAGGCGGGGCGAAGCTACTCGGGCTCGAATTCGGAGTATGTAAGCTCGCAGCCATGGAAGCGATGGAAAATATTCCAGGGGATGCCGTGTATTCCCGAGGCGGAGGGTTGGTCAGCACAGGTGTGTCCATAGTCACCAAGTGGGGGGGAGTCAACGAAGAATAGGTATTCCGGACCTCATATCGGGCATCAGCGGGTAGCCTATCGTCCATGTAGAGAGGTAGGGAATCCTGACGTTCAAAAGGTGAACGCATTATTGGAGGGGGCACCACAGGGACGGCAGGCATGTAATAGTCACCAATGTCGGAGGAATCCGATAAAGGAGAGGCATACCGAGGTACAACATCTGTGAAGGGATTGGGTAGTTGCTGTAAAAGAATAGGTGGTTGTGCAGGCAATCGAGGAGGATCAGGAGAAAATCCGCGAATGCTCGATATGGAGCTAGCTGCCGCAGAATGGAAGGAGGCGGGAGTGTAGGGCCTGTATGCTCCATATTGCTCATGAGGGTTAACAAAGGCAGGAGACTGAGCGCGAGGCTGTGGAGTTCGGTTCAACGACGGGTTGTGCGACAGAGGCTGGATGAAAGTGCCATGCGAGTGAACAGAGGCATGACTCTGCCGCCTTTCAGCGTTAGGTTTCAAAAGCCGAGTTTGCGAATCTGTGGATAGAGCCGGTGAATGTGATCGCTTGCTATCCGACATATTTTCCTCTGATTTTTCAGTAGGTTGAGGTTGAGGAACCTCAAGCATAGCTGTTAGATAGAAAGCATAGAATAGCACTGTGGTATCCAGTATTAGTGTTTGGATAACACATAAATGGTATTCCGACTTACAAAGACCACAGTGAGCCCAGCCCGTATTAACAAGCGTTGAAGTGACCCTCCTGCAATGTGCTTCTGACCCTGCTCGTTAGTAGATCAGCGACCGCGGGTGGGAACTAGCGGGGAATGAAAGGATAAGTATCTTACCAAGGTTTTCCAAGCACCAAAAGTCCGGACTGTAGACAGCAAGTGTGACAGTATTCCCTGGTTTGCAGAAGTATGAGCCATGGTTGCAATTGTACTGGGTCGAACTACTCGCCAAGTTGAAGGATAAGAAGTAAAGCTACCCGCGCGGCGTCTAGCGAGAAACGGAAATACACGACGATCCTAGTGCATCCGCCCAGTCAGTGAAGGGAGTTCATCATCATAGGACGACTACGATCTCCTACATCAAGTACAACAGCACCGTAGATAGACTATTGACCGTTATCGACGTTATGACAATAATGCCTAGAGGAAGAAGGCTGGATTGCGTCATGACGGATGCAAAAGGTAGAATATACACACGTTGACCCATCGAGTAACCTTTCCACAGACGAAGAAGCAGAACAATAGAAATAACCAGCGCCACAATACTTAGGATGGCGGCCAAAGCTGAAATATCGCGTAAGCTAAGAAAAGTTCAGGTGCAGGGCCGCATAGCAGTTTACTGACCGAAAATTACCATACGAATAGCTCTAAAGGTCGACCATGCGCGCGAGGACATATCAAAGAACGAATGAAAGAAAGAAAGAAGAAAAAATTAAAAGGAGTGGAAGCCGCCAGGACGCTGAACGGCGGTCCAGAGAAGGAAGGGAGGGAAGGACAGACAGGAGCTTGAGCTCTCGAAGTATGCGATTTCAATTCCGAGAGTCGGGCGCCGGCATGCCAAGCGTACGCCCACCATCACTTTGTACTGACATGGCATCATTCTGCTAAATCACAACTAGCAATTCAAGCTGTAAGCCTGTACGGTGAATAGTTACAATTGAACGCGCTACAGGATTTTACATTTCTCCTTGATATGCTACTATTCTGGCCAATAGAACAAGACATGGTGTTTGCGGTGGTGACGGATACAAATAGAAAATATCAATTTAGATGTGTTGCAACACAGCCATCGTTGACGTTGAACAAAGTTAACAACCAAGCATGTCGGAAGAACAGACGTTGCTTCCGTCGCCAAGCCGCGCAAGAAATGCTCGTCCCAGCCGGCTTGATAACAACATATCTCAATGGCGCCAGAAATTGGCTCACCTTCTTGAGACCAAACGCTTACACAGCTTTGTTATAGTCCTGGTATGAGTTAACATCCTTCGACAATCATATACTCACGAATGTGAGCCTCACGCACTTATAGATTGTCATCGATGCAGCCTGTGTTCTTGCTGATCTCACTTATACTGTGTTATCCGAAGACTGTGGTGGCCCCTCTGACGAACTACCCCAATGGCTCGAAGTCCTCGCTCACATCTCCCTCGTGATTACCTCGTTCTTCATGATCGAAATCCCTCTCAGCCTATGGGCGTTCGGGCCCAGCTATTTTAACCCTTTCGGACCTTTCATTCACGCCGGGTTGCATATCTTCGATGCTATAATTATCCTCACGACATTTGTGCTGGAGGTCGCGTTGAAAGGTCGAGAAAGAGAGCTAGCAGGATTGCTTGTGATCCTGCGTATGTGGAGGCTTGTGAAATTAGTTGGTGGTATGTCTTCCAATTCCATGGTATCAATAACCGCCCATCAGCTAAGGCCAAGGTTATTCGAAGGTGTGGCTGTTGGAGCCGGCGAAATTGCAGAAGAAACTGCAGTGCGACTCTCCGAGACGTTGCAAGAACTTCATGACACAAACAACCAGCTTTCTGTCGTACAAAACGAGAACTACGCTCTTCGACAACGCCTGGCTATGGTTCGCAACGACTTGGAGTATCCGACACATACATGATAATTAATCTGGTGATATATTGTATGACATGTGGTATTACAGTTAGCGCGAGTCTGAGCGTCAGTATTGGATACAGATAATGTTTGTTACCCGAGTTCGTGCATATCTAATGCTATTGTGCAGTCTGGTCATGTTTGGTATGGCGTAAACAAGAAAATGGAAGGCGTGATTGTATGGACCATCTTCATCGTCAAGGTGAAGTTGGGTTAGAGTGTACGTCGATGCCTTTGATGGCGTCTGCTCGAATCCATTCCGAGAGACGGGGGAGGGGAATTGGTAGGTCGTGATTCTCTATGTGTCGAGGAAAAGGCTCTGGGTGGGTAGCAGCATAATGAGAAGGCGCTTCCGAACGCGAAAGCCGTGAAGATTCGCGGAACTTTTCAATGAAGCGAGATCCCGCAATGCTATGGCACTGTACGCGGAGCGGAGCGATCGGCAGGAGGGTGGCGGTAGTTGTAGGAGAGCTGACAGCGGATGTAGGGTTAGAGCGTTTAAATGGCTGATCAATCCCACGGCGGATAGCCTTCGCCCACGGTGCCTTTGTTTCCTCCTCTTCGGGGCGCGTGGCTTCTATATCCTTCATATAACACGCACATGTATCGGAAGGATATGCTTCAGGGTCGGCCTTTCCTTTGGTACAGCCTTCAAAGCTGAACCAGTTGACAGAATAAACAGTTTTGGACCATATATCCGGGATGGCACTGACGTGAAACATTGCGGTCATGAATAGCGTCATGAAATGGGCGAAAACTTATGATTTGTTCAAAATTAGGGTAGATCCTAAATTATGCAGAGAACATACCGATAATGCTACTCAGCCACGCAGTTGGGATGAGAAGAGAGGATGATGCACATTGATCCCAATTCACTGTCATGAGGGTAAGTTAATTTACATTGACGGCATAGAACCAATTGATGACATACACGTCAAGCGACACATCGTCGTGCCGTTAACAGTGATACTAATGGCAGTACCTTGGAAAATATTTAATGGGTAAGAAAAATGAGAGATGAAATGGAAAATACCAGTCTGGAAAACGCTGAGAACTGCGGACCATACACATTCGAAGAGAATATTCGATGTATTTGTTTGAGGGATGAGAAGTTCTGCCAGGCCGCTGAACGATGGCATTGAGAAGAAAGTAAATTAGACTTGCGTTTACATCGGATACGCACAGAGTGACGCAGAAGAAGAGTGTGCAGCTGTTGAGGAAGAAAAAGATTGTCGTCGAGGGTACTAATATAAAAAATCAGTGACGTATCGCGCGGCATGGAATAGAATTTTAGCGAACCAGGTAGATTCGCTGATATTGTCGCGTGTGCATTCCAAGCTGCGAATGCGAGGATAAGGAGGCCCAAGTTGACTAGAATTGCTGTCGCCCTAAAACGTTAGGTTCAAATGTCTGATAATCCTCTCTGGAGGCACTGACCAAAAGTGACAAAGCGGACAATAAGAAAGGGGTTGTGCATGATTGGTGACATGGCCTATGGTCCGAATGGAGTGGGTCGTGAGGTGAACAAGCCTGGGCGATTCAGCGGGGAAGGGACTAAAAGAACGTTGGGCTGAGGATCGCCACCAGTGACGAGGTCAGAAGGGCTGTAAAAAGCATTCGAGGCTTTTAATATGTGTTTTGAGCTTCCCGGGCTGTCGCTGCTTAGGGAACAATGCGCGTATGCGATGCCACCGAAGACAATAGACTTTTTCGCAAGAACAATGAGTTGCGCCGCACAATGCCTTGGGAACACAACATGTACAAGCAAAAGACTTTTGAGGGCGCAAAATGCTTGGCATGTTGCAAAACTGGTCTCAAGAGGTGCAGTGTAGATTACGACGTTAATACATTTAGTACATATTTAAATGCCATTTTTATCTATGCGAATTAATATTCGACACCACGACTCGACCCTCTCCGTCAGACCGCCTTCGAGGACCTGTTGGCCGTGGCCTAGGGAGAAACAAAGCGTTTGGCGCAAAACGTGCTTGACTTGTTTGCAAGGTAGATGTCATAGGTATCGTGTGGCCAGGCCTAACCCGTGATCGTGTAGGGGGAAGTATTACCGCATTCGTACGAGGCCAATCACCCAAAGGTTGCGAGTCAGAGACTTGGCGTGGCGACCGTAGCTGCGATTGAGTTGTTGCGCAGACGGGCTCTAGTGCGACAGGTTCTGTCCTGAGCACAGATTGGATGAACTGAGGGTAGAAGGAGGGTGCCGTGTTAAAGTCTTGTGATTGCGGAATATCTTTAGAGTTGTAGATAATCGACATCGGCATCGGCAGGGCGGGAGACGACGCGAGTACCGGGGTTGGATATGATTCAATTTCATAGTTTGATTGAAGGCCAGCATGGTGAGCATACAGGGCTGTAGGGGCAGGGCGCTGGGGTTTGGGTGCCACGATCGAAAGCGTCTTTTTGGCTTTGAAAAAACTTGGGGACATGGGTGCGCTAGGTGGTGGCCGCCTTGTACCACCCCATGGGAATTTGTGAACGTAGCAATGAAATATTCGAGAATCGTGCTTGAGGTGCACCAATGACGCGATCAGGAGGAGAAAGAAGTAGGAAAGGACTTGGTGTATATAGAAGCGATGTCAATTTAGAACCGCGTGTAAAATGGACTATACATACGTGTACCAGTCATGGACCATGTAAAACCAAGTAGCAAGCGAGTGGAGAGACATGCATCATTGATGATCAGGCGCACTTCGTTAGAGGTATTAGCCGTAGTTTCTCCTGGTAGTAAATGTGCTTACCTTGGGATTGACACATGTGGATAGGGGATATCGATGTCAAGGCAGAAGCACCAGCTTCATGGCTACATCAGAAGTGTCGCTGAGTGGGCAAAGAGTCTCCTTACCAAGATATAATACCCAGAATAATCCAACCCATAAACACTCAAACCACACCCGACCCGTGATAGCATGTCTATAAGCCAGCTCGATAAATATTCTAGGGTGTGTCAGCCGGGAGGCGAGGAAGCAGGACAGCACGACTAACATGGTGAATATGTGGGCCAACCCGAAGCAGCCCAGAAAGGCGAGGTATATGTCAATCCGGGCTAATGTGGGTGCAATGAGATCTTGGTATGTTAATTTGAACTGCAGACATACGAGTCCAACCAATAGACTGAGCAAGACTCTGGTTCCATACGGCGACACTGGCAATGACAGCATTACAAATAATGAAGAGACCTGTATCGTATGGAGTGAGGATCAGGATCAAGGACATTCAGAACAGTGCACACCAAAGACAATGTATCGTAGCACTCTGAGGAAACCGTTCATCCCAAGAGTTCATATGGCCTGGTGAACTTAAGGCAAGGAGAGCAGCAAGACAAAGGCAGCTCGTGGGTTACCTGAAAAGGAGGGGTGGTGCTCGGACTAGGTTATCATGAGGGTCATTTTGCACCTGTCAAGTGGACTTGAAACGAAACGTGGGTTCAAACTCAGACTGGCAAGATGTTATCAATAATGAAATGTGGGTGATACACCAGCCTTGCTTTGGCGCTCATCTTTCACTCGGAGATCGTAAGAGCACGGAGATGCCGATGGCTGTAATATTATTATTTGGGTAGAGAAAAATAGAGCAATAAGTAGGGACTATGCAGGTTGGCAGAAATACAATGCTGTATATGTAATGGCGTAGATGACTGAGTGTAGATAATGGGTGTAAGAGAAGTGAGGTATGTAGTTGCCCCAGAGTCCATTATGTTGCAGTGGTCATGCGGGAACAGAAACGATAGATGCCTTTGCAGTGACGCCGATCTCAACTTCAGGCATCCGTTCCGTACGTTCAATAATAGGGTCAGTGTGAGCAGTGGCGACGTTGATAAAGACACTCGGAATGATATGAGTAGGTACACATTCGCTGAAGGTCAAGGAATCACATATTGGAGGTGGTGGTCGAGAAAAGGTTGCGAGGAATGGAGAGTGCTTTTTAGGTTCAGAGTTATGATAGAGGTATGATTGAACCTGCTGAGATGGGTCGTGGGAGAGGCGTGCAGCAAGGTTACGGAGGATTTGAGAATTAGACCGATCTGCCGAACGAAGGTTGACTGGGGTCACACAAAATGAGAGCAAGAACGCTCACTGGAGACCGAACCAACAAGGCGGGCGAGGCCGATGCGAACACCGAGAATCTCGTCGTCAGCGAAAGCAGAAAGAGGATGCCAAAAATCGTCGTCAAGCGGCACGGGTGGCTCAGAATCCGTCCCAAGAGCCACTTGACACGCGATAAACCTGTGTTACGTGTGTCAGCAAACTCATCACCCACTTTTTCGTTCTTTCAACATACGTCATGCGTCGTCGAAATAAACTCGAAGTGGCTAGGCTCCCAAGTACGCCACGGAGTCGCGCTATCGAATTTGGATGCCGGGACATTGCCCGCCACAGCTCCGCCACACCACTCACCCCCGCTTCTCGCACTGCCGCCACACTATCTTCCAAGGACCGCTGGAGCAACCCAACCACAACCACCCCTGCAGCATCGCTTGCACCTCCCCTCAAGCTCACCAAGGCTTGAGCAATTCCTTCTCGTTCTCGCCAGCCTCGGAACACGTCCTCATCCCACAACCTCAGCAATCCTGTTACCATGCTCTCTCCCACCTCTCGGCGCACCACTTTCAAAAGCTCCAACAAACTTTCCGCCGCACGAGTCCTCACCTCCTCTTCCTCGCATGTGATCGCATCCCACCACACTCCCACCAAGTCCCGCTCGGTATTCTCTGGCCCTATGATCTTCGCAAGTTCACCTAGGCTTGCAGCTAGGGTCCTCCGTACCTTTATGCCCCGGTTCCGTGCAATATCCAAATATACCTCCCTTAGCTCGTCCCACCGTTGACTTCCCAGTGTAAGCGCGACCGCGGGATAGTTGAACGCGCATATCAATGGCCGCTCCGGATCGTTATACAAACATTCCATCGGTGGGTTACCTGATGGCAGCCCTGAACCGTGTTGCCCTTCTTTGTGGCCCAGGAAAAGCTGGATGAGCTTCTGCGGAGGGCCTTCCATATCCTCATGAAATGTATATAGCACCTCCCCAAGCGCTTCAAGCATACCAGATCGTACTGCAGGCGACTCATCCTTAGACAGTGTTAACATGACGTCTAGGGCCAAGGTCCGGCGCTTATCGTGTGACATGCGCGACAGGATGGCAGGAAGGGCGAACAATGCAGAGTGTCTGACATGCCATGCGGAGTCGTGACAAAGGCTATCAAAGAGAGGAAGCTAAAGCGAATAAGTTGGCCTACGGGTATAGACCTACGAGGAACACATACCAGTGCAGACCTCACGACTTCCTCCGAAACTACCTTAGCCAACGCACCCAGCGCGAACGATGCCTCTCGTCTGACCCAATAGAGTGCATCTTGCCCAACCCGCACAACTTCCTTCACAAAGGCATTCTTGGTCTCCTCGCTCAGCCCTCCTACTGATAAAGAAACACACTTCAGGAAACAAAGAAATCAAAGGAGAAAGAAGCAAAAAGTACCATTCGCTGTAACAGCAGCTATGAGACTCATGCTCGAAAGGCGTCCTACTGCGGCTTGCTCATCCTCCTCCGTCTCATCGCATGCATAATTGTCCGCACAATCCTGTCGAATGATATATGCAGGATGGAGGCATACATCAAGATTTGTTTGCCGGCGGTCAGGTGTATGGACAGAGCCGTCCTGTGTTGCCCAATTCTGTTCCGAGGGCGATGTGGGCAATGTGGGAGAAGCTGATGAGGCCCGTGTCTCTAGCGGTTTCGTATGGTTGCGATTGCCTGGCGATAGAGAACGGGAGTAAGAGCCTCTTGTCTCTTCGGGTGGGTGGAGCGTAGAATTGGACGCCGAGGTCGATGAAATAGATAAACGGGAGGGTGATCGTACACCTTTTTTGTCCAACTCTGAGGATGAGGGTGATGGCGATGATGACGATGAAGAGGTATCAGTCGTGGAACCAGGCGATGGCGTTGAGCCAGCGGAGCTTGCTGGAGAGGAAGAAACGTGGAAACGAGTAGGAATGATAGGGAAGTAAGGGTTCACGTTCTCCGCCTTTGATGCTTCGGACTTGACGCGTTGCGTTTCGCGTGGACTCGATATTCTGCTTTCTCCGTTCTCCTGCTGGTCAGGAGTCACAACCAGGACATTTCCTCCTGCATCCCGTTCGCTCCACTCGATTTCACCTGTCAACACCTGGAGATCATCGACATCGACATCAAGACGCCCCATACCAATGACGACCTGGTTGATAATCTCGGACCGGAACATCTCGCGTTCATCCCTGTAAAAGGATCCTATGGGCCATCCAGGGTCGTCGGATGCATCTCCAGCCTCCCTATCGTCTGCTTTCTCGAGGCGAGACAGCAGTTCAACGATGGCAAGCCGTGCAGCGCCCCCGACGAGGGGATTGGCGCTGAGCAAGAGGGTGCCCAGAATGGGGGTGAAAGCTTGCACAGAAATGTGGGTCGAGGAAGACGGGAGGGCGTAGTCGGAGTTGAATTCGTCGGGAATGATTTTGCAGTGCTGTGGCGCAAGTCAGACGACACAGTAGGACGATAGAAGATAAAAGACGGACAGTGAAGAACCACCAGATCAGGGCCACAAGCTCAGCTGCGAGTGCCTCCTTGACCTGCTCGTCTAGGAAGAGATGAGATGGGTGTTTGGGGTGAAATAGGAGAGATGAGGGGCACCTTGGTCCATCGCAAGACCGCTGAGGAGGGGGAGAACATACTCGATGGCTTCCTGGGGGGAGACCTGGTTTAGAAAATCGGGGAGTGCGTGGGTGATAAACACGCGGTGAAAGGTGGCCTTGCTGCGAGAAAAGAGATAAATTTTCTCGAGTGTGCTGAGGCCGTCGTCGTCGAGAGCGAGATCGATAGCAAGTTCTGCTGTGGGGAAAGGGTCGTCTGTATCATGGAGGGGGATGTCGATGTGGAGAGGAGGTGGTGTATCGAAAGATTGAGGAGATTCGGGTGGCGTATAGAAATGAAGGGCTGGAGAATTGGGAGCTGTCTGATATTGAGGAGACTGGTCTGGGAGTTCGAAGGAGACAAAGTCTGGGGGAGGCGGCAGGGCGATATGGGACGGCGGACAAACAGACTGGGAGCGCACAAAGCGGGGCTGGGACGGCAGAGTCTGGGATGCCGTCGGCGCAGACTTCAGCTCGTCCTCGTCGTCCATCGAGGCCAACTCGAACAACACTCCGCTGTTTGCACTTCTTTGATCTGACATCACTCCCAATGACGTAACTGCTTGTACTTATTGCACCCCTAATCTGATCCGTGATACCTAGTTACCCCGCACTACCTTGTCTAAGCTCTCTGCAAAGTACCGGATGTTGCGACTGTTCAGCCCCGCCATCGAAATCCGTCCGTTGGCTGTCAAATAGACATGCGCATCGTCAATAAGCTGCTGGCTCTGCGCAGCATTAATCCCCGTGAAGCTGCAAGCACTCGTTAGCTTAATTACATGTCCATACTCACACCAACTTACCTGAACATTCCAATCTGGTTGACAATGTGGTCCCAGCCTCCTGGCGTTTTAAGCTCTTCAGTCAAGATCCTGTGCAGCTCTTTACGCATCGCAATGATACGCCCCGCCATCGTGCGGATATCCGCCTTCCACTCCTCAAACAGACCCGGGTCGTTCAAGATCAACGACACCTGCAAATATATTAGCGACTAGATTCTCTTTGAGCTTCAAAATCAACCTCACCAAACGTGCCCCGTAGGTCGGTGGGTTGCTGATTTCACTCCTCTGCAGCACCGAAAGCTGGCTCTTGACACGGTCCGCCGTCTCTTTGTCCGGCGAAACGACATGGAGGGCACCAACACGTTCTCCGTACAGGCCAGCGTTCTTTGCAAAGCTCTGCAACCATTTTAGCTTCCTGGTCACCCACTTTGCTCATCGACCGCGTACCTGGCACACCAGTAGCGCCACACCCTTCTCCACAAAGTTCCGCACAGCCCAGGCGTCCTTGTCTAGGTCTCCACTCGCAAAGCCTTGATAGGCGCAGTCAAAGAAAGCATAATGCTTCTTTGCGAGCATCACCTCCGCGATCGCATTCCACTGCTCCTCTGTTGGGTCAACTCCAGTTGGGTTGTGCGCACATGCGTGCAACAGGAACACCGAGCGCTCTGGCGCATTATGCAGCGAGCCAATGAAGCCATCAAAGTCTAGCCCGATCGTCTTCGGGTCGTAGTATGGATATTCGACGGGCTCGATGCCGACATTCCTCAGGATGGCAAAGTGGTTGGCTAGCACGCAAAGAAACAAAATCAGGGCCGCTCTGCATGCATAACTCCGCGCTACGTACCCCAAGTGGGGTTGCTCAGATAAACACGGGGTGCCCCGTTAAATTTGTAGAAGCGAGACAAGAAGAGGGCAGCAAGATGGTTGGCACCTGTGCCAGAGATGGTCTGGACGCTGGCGACGCGCTGCTCCTGAATCGCGGGGGAGGCTTGTCCAAGGATTAACTTGGCGGCTCCGCTTGTGAAAGACACAAGACCTGTAATCGGGAGGTACTCATGATCGAGGCTAGTGTCATTCAAAATGATTTGAGACGCCTGTATGACCAACAACAATTAAAATACGTTCCAAACGGTGTGTATGTACTGGCCTTTTGGACGACGGGGAGCACCCAGGGCTTATCGTTGTCATCGCGATAAGCACCAACACCGAGATTCACTTTCTTCTCAAAGGCATCGGCCTTGTATGCTGCAGTAAGCTTGAAAATGCTGCGCGAGTGATCGTCAGGTGCGCTTCGCGCAGATCGTCAAGCTATGTATGTACCTGTCAGGGGGTGCAAGGGGGACTTCCTGCCAAAGTTCTTCCAGAAAGTAAGCTCGGCTGTACCCCTGGGAGAACGAAAGGAATGAAATGGCTCACCTGCGGACATGATGGAATCTGTTTGGGGGATGTGATTGAGTAACTGTTTGATCCTAGCAGCCATGGTATTCTTGTTAGTTCTAGTATAGAGATGTGTGAAATTATGGGATGTAATCAAGAGTGGATGTATTTATCCTACATCGACGACTTGGGCGGCACGAATATTAGGCAGGTAACTCACAAAGCTGGTGATTCTTGATAGATCGACGTTGTCAGTCTCCGGTGACTAGGGCTATTCCACGTGATAAGCCCTCGATATAGCTCGTAAGCCCAATGCTGCCCACCTCGGTTTGTGCTGTTGTGAAAGTGTGAGGATGTTGCCTGGTTGTGGGGATTTTATCTATCCTTTTAAATAATTTGTGATGATCGATTAGGTGCTTATAAGTAAATGCATTCGTCCGGACAGAGCCGTAGCCACACATCCATAGTTCCGGACAGTAACAGCATCGTTGGATCACGCCCCCATGCTCCGACCACGGACCGTACATGGGTCTTGTCAAATGTCCTGTACATCGAGAACGATCTTGGCATGTTACCGGCAATAAATATAATTACGTGGACAAGAGATTCTACAGTTTAGGGAAATAATATCATGCAAGTAAGTAGTGGTAGATGATATGGCGTGTCCGAGTGTGTCCGGGCACGAACAGAATGGGTGCGCATACCGGGCGCTGGGAGGACTTCGGGTGATGAAAAGCAACAGAGAGGGGGGGCGTATAGTGATCGTAAAGATGTAGCGGGAGTAGGGGGAAGGACAAGAGACCATGGAGCCTAGGTCGCATGTGACAAGATAGAGAGTGACAGTATAAGACGCCTTTAAGCGGTCGCCATCTTCGAAGCGACCGTCCTTTCACTCTCGAGCTTGTTCTTATTTCTGTCAAAGGCCTGCTGCCTGCAGTCCTCCAGGTTCGTGCAGCTGTGGTGCTCCGGCAACCGATGCTAGTGCGGCAAACATGAGTCACAAGGAATAATAACCTTCAGAAGACATTGGATACATACTGTGCCACAGAACTGGGCGCGACAATGAGGACATTGCCCAACAATGCGGAGTGCAGCGGAGTTACACTGGTCTTCAGTGCCGATTTGGTGTTGGCAGCGCTTCTTGGCAGGCATGGTGAACCGATTGTGTGGGGAGGTCAGAAGCCGGCACAGAAAACGGGCAGGAGGCTAGGAGCCAATCAGTATAAAATAGGGAGGACGGAATATGCAGGGAGGAGGCGTACTTGAGATGGGGGTGACAGGCGAGGTGAGTGGGTGTATGCAGGGAAATGGATGGTGCTTTATATCGGGGGACGCGTAATCCAGTGCAAACCGATCGTCCCACGTGTCCAGCCCCGCATTTGGCCATCCTCCGTCGTTTCGCTTACTCCTTCGACAACCGCTATCTACACGCGTCCAAAGTAGCCTCATATGTACACGTGTAGTATTCAACAATACGATCGCACTGCATAAACACCTTACCTCCCCAATTGCCAACATTCTCCATCCTAGCCCTATTTTGCCGAAACCGTTGTGTTAATTTTGTCCAGTCAATTTTCCTTGACAAAGCCTCCCGTTTTCGATCATCTTTTGGCTTAGTGGCTCTCCTTTACGCCGATTGGGTCCCAGAACAGACCTGCAAGCATGGCTGACATTTCGGGTATATGGCAGGTGTATATATTTTCGGGAACAATGACATCCATCCCGAATATTTATTACCTCCTCAAAAAGACAACGTAGAATAGATAAGAAAGACAAGCGTGAACAAGGATCATAACGGTATAGTAAGCAAAATGTCCAAGTGGAAGCCCTATCGATCATCACGTAGCTCTGTGATATATGATAAATAAACCGTAATAGGTACACATGAAGATATACTCACTTTTTGTTGGGGTCGACATTTTGCTTGACCACAACACCAACCACGACACCAACAATGATGAGAACGATGAGAATGATGATGAAGCATATCCAGCGCTTTTTGCGAGCAGCTCGTGCCGACACAACAGCCTTCTCTGTGTATCCCAAACTAAAGTAACAGCCATCAGTCTGGAGAAGGGCTCGATCATCAAGGTTGCGTACCCGGCTTCTGTATCCTGAGCCACTGTATTTGCTTGCGCCTCAATGGTGTTGATGGTCTCGTCCTGCTGTTCCACAAGAACACTCATCTACAAGAGTTGTGTCAGTCGCGGGGATAAACTGGAAGACTATCACGCACATCATTGAATAGCTGGGCAAGCTCTCCGAGGGTTTTCTCAATGCGCTTAATATCTTCGTGACGTTCTTGCACTTCTCGGTAGGCCGCCTTGGACTCTCCGTACCGATTAGAACTGAGAAGCTGTCCATCAAATCAGTCTTCCCAACTTATCCTCAAGATAGACATGAACCTACTGCTTGACTGAAAATCTGCCCGCCTTGCTCGTCGTTGACGACAGCCCTGACTTCTTCGGGTGTCGCATCAGGTTTTACTGCGTCAGTAGGTCAATGGAGGGGTACAGGGTAGGTTCAAAGGACAACGCACCAATCTTGAACTGTCTCTCCATTCTTTGCTTGTACTTCGTGCGGTATTGCTGTTCCACAGTCTGGTAGTTCTGAATTGCTTCCACAAACTTCGATTTCACCAGAGCCGTCTGTGCACATTTATTCAGTGAGCTGTCCCTGCAGACATCCAAAATGAATATACCTGTTGCTTGCGAATTTGCCCATCACGTCCTGGCCCTGCCTGCCTCTCCAAGTCCTTGATTCGCCGCTTGAGGGTTGCACTGAGGGCGCTAGTATCCTCAACCAACTCGTCCAATTGTGAGGCATTGCGTTGTGCGGCTGAATCGTCCATGTTGTTAAGTGACCGTGAATGCAGGTCCCCAATACGCGCCACATTGTCGTTAAAGGTGCGCAGGGTGTCTTGCAACGAAGATATCTGGGCGAAGTCGATACAGTTTCTGGACTACGTGGATCCCACATACCTCAGCATAAAAGCCCGTCATGCGGTCACCGCCGCTGTTGGGTGCCAATTCTGTTTTGCTATCCTTGACGTCGGACATCTCATAACCGCGGTCGTCCTGCTGAGCGTAGGGATTTGCTCTGCGGCTCTGGTAACTACCGTCGTTTCCTCCCGACGCCTGCGTCGGATAAGAGGGACTAAAAGGATATGGTCTGTTAAAAGTTACGCCTAGACTTGGAAGTCGTGTGCGCAAACATACGTGGTGGTATTACCGCCCTGTTGAGCCTATGAGTCGCCCAGGGGTCAACAGGCTACAGTAGAGATAGTGTGAATAAACCATGTACATACCCGCATGGCCGCTAGTCTATCTCTTGCCATTGTAACCACGCAAGGTCTAGTCGAGTGGGTCGTTTAAATTGAGAAAGGAGAGACGAAGTAAGAAGGATGTATATGGGAGATTTCTCGAAAGGACTAAGTGGTGGAGAGCCAGTACCACGAAGTGTTTCGTTGGTGCTGGTTGGTTGAAGTGTGATGGACACAATCACACAAAGTTGAACAAACAGCATAGCCATGACATTCTCTTACGGGGAAATTTTCTAATGCCACTCCTCAACACCTCACTGCTCAGGTTCGTGTTGAAAAAACGAGGCCAAATGTGTATTCATGAAAAATATGATCAGTAGTGTCCAACGAGTTCCTGAGTTTGCATTTCGACAGAGGAAGCTTTTATGCTACTGAGAGACAATATCGCGGAGGACTCTAATTTGCCTGTCCACCATCTTCCGGCTCGTACCTCCGATAGACTCGCGGCGCTCGACGCTTGCTTCGAAATTGAAGACGTCGTGTATATCAGCCGTGAAATTGTTGTTCAGCGTCATGAAGTCCTCAAGAGTGAGTTCATTGATTTGACATTTGCGAGATTCAGCAAGGGCGACGGCGCGTCCCGAGATGTGATGGGTCTCGCGGAAGGGAATCTAATGCACATTATTTTAAATATTCCGGGCCATGAAACGGTTTACGCACGCCTTTGCGAACAAGATAATCAGCGAGGTCAGTCGCGAGAACATCCATAGTTAGTGCTTGCTGCATTTTGTCTGCATGAACCTATTTCAAGTTAATATATGACCATCGGCAGAATGTAAAATTTACCGACTTCTAGTGTAGCAACCACACCTTCTGCGATCCTTAAGGATGCAAACACCGTATCAACAGCATCAAAGAGGGGTTCCTTATCCTCTTGCAAATCCTTGTTGTATGTCGAAGGGAGACCTTTCAAAGTCATTAAAAAGCCAGCCATCTAAATCAATACACTACTCAGATTACAGGCCAATAAAGATGTAGTGAAGCTTACATTTCCGAAGACACGACCAGATTTTCCTCGGAGCAGCTCTAGGGAATCTGGGTTTTTCTTCTGTGGCATAATGCTAGAACCAGTGCTTGGGGAAAAGAAGAAATGGGCCATTGAAATAATTTAACCATAATAAATGAATTCACCTATATGCATCACTCAGTGTCACAAAGCCGAACTCGGCGGTGGAGTAGATAATGAGGTCTTCGGCCATACGGCTAATATGCGTCATGGCCAAGCTAGACCACATTAAAAATTCGACGATGAAATCTCGGTCTCCAACTCCCCAAAGACTATTCTCTGCGGTGGACTGGAATCCAAGTTCCTTTGAGAGGAAATCCCTATCAACGACAAAAGGGTTTCCTGCGAGGGCGCCACATCCCAGGGGTGACACAGAGATGCGGGGAACGAGCTGCTGGAGCCTCTGGAGATCTGAGCTGAAAGAGAAAGCATGTGAAAGGAGGAGATGAGACCAGCGGATGGGTTGGCCACGCTGATGGGAGTCACTGTTAGGGTGGCGTAATTTAGATCCAGTATACGCACCTGTAAATGCGTATATCCAGGCAGAAGAATATCCTTCTCCTTGTCAGCGCGCTCGACCATGACACGGACGAGACCCTTGAGGGCCTTTTCAATATCGCGAGCCTCTTCAAGAAGCCACAGGCGCATATCGGTAGCTACTTGATCGTTGCGGGAGCGGCCCGTGTGAAGCTTCCCGCCTAGGGGCCCTATGAGTTCGCTCAAGCGGCGTTCGTTGGCAGTATGAATATCCTCATCGTCTGCTTGAATTTTGAACTAATTCATGACGATCAGAGTATGTGTACAACCAGGACTAGGTCACATACAACGCCGTTTGTCCATTCTGCCAATACCGAGCGGAGGCCGTCCGTGATTTTGGACGCTTCATCTTGCGTTAATATACCGACGCGAGCAAGAGAAGATGCATATGCAATAGATCCCTTGATGTCAACGGCGTACATGCGCCGGTCGTACTTCAATGACTGGTTGAACTCATGCATTCTGAAAAGAACGATTAGATCAAGACGATGCCCAAAGATGGAGAAAACGCACAATGGGTCTGTCTTTCCCGTGAACCTGCCTCCCCATAGCTTCTGCTTCGTCGGTTGTTCAGACATAGTTCTCTGTGCAATCTCTGTGGTTTGAGTCAAATGTTGGGACGATAGATCCGACGCATATGTGACGATCGATCACACTGTCACGGAGCAATGATGTCGCCTCAATATAGTAAGCGACCACTTTCCCCACATCCAACCATGACTACCCCTCACAACAAACTGTCCCGTTTTCGTGTCACACTACAATGTGTTTCTATCACTGCTAACTGGTACGTGAAAAGAATCTTCAAATATGTAACTAATCTCTCGAAATATTCAGCCTTGCCGCAGGAGCTGTGTTTGTCTTTCCAGTCATGTCGCCGGCGCTAGCCTACCTCTTGAAGTTAAGCCAGCCTCAACTAACAACCGTCGCACTAGCGTTAGTAGCTTTATTTCGATTCTTCTATGCATTCTCAAGAACTCGGCACTCAGTGGAATTATCGGACAATATCCATTCTCTCCCATTGTAGGCAAGGTCCTCGACAAACATGGTCCTTCGACCTGCTCTCTTATCTCCGCTGGCCTCTTCTTTTTATCGTTCCTTTCAAGTTCCTTCCTTGTATCGATGACCCCCCGCGATATCGTCGAACCCTCGCCATGGATATTCCGTTGCCTTACCTTCTTCTTTCTGATGGCCGGTCTTGCTACTGTTTTTTCGTTCGTTTTTCAATATTCTTTTTCAGTGCATATCTGAATCCTATCCAAGATATTTCTCCTCCATCTTCGCTGCATCCAAGAATTTCCCGCATCATCCTGGTGCAGCAGCAGGCACCAGTATGGCTCTGTTTGGCCTTTCACCGCTGTGCCTTTCACTCTTCGCGTCCCATTGGTTTACTGAAGTGGCAACTGGTCAACTAAAAATCGTCCCGTACTTGAGGTTTTTAGCATTATTAACCGCCACTACCCATCTCCTCGGCGCATTCACCCTGGACTTGACAGAACCGACCATACCTCACGAGCCAGAAGAAGCCAATGAAGCCACAAGACTAATGCCATCTAAACCTGATGTTGACCCCTCCACAGGAAACTACCCTGATCCTATTCGAGATCTCTATTTCTGGATATTAGGCATGTATTGTTTGTTGTCCATCGGGGCCGTGAGCTTTCTTGATTGTTCGTATTACTACGATAGGCTAATCAACATACTTCGAACAGTCTGAAATGGTCATATCGAACCTTGGAACTATCGTACTATCCCTGCCACCTGACCCTTCATCTGCCTTTTCTGGAGTCACTCCTCCCGATGTCATCACTGCCAATCAAGTTAAAATCATATCTATCTCAAATACACTATCACGTCTGCTAGTTGGTCCACTTGCTGACTACGTCTCTCCCGTTGCATCCTACTTGCCCTGCGGCGCAATTGTTTACCGAAGGAAACATCGCATCAGCCGAATTGTGTTTTTGTCTGGCCCCATACTAATCCTTGGCATTGCATTTCTATTGATGCAGCTGCGAGTTAAATCCCGCGAGGCAGTCTGGGTGCTCAGGTGTGTCTCAACCCCTTTTGCTTTACTTGTCAGTAACACCCATCCAGCGTGGGTACTGGTATAAATTATGGCACCGTATTCACCGTCTTGTGAGTAATAACTTTCTCTCCTGGAAAAGCCCTGATTGTCGTGAGGATATAATAGACCTAGCATAGTGTCGTCAGGTTGGGGTGCGCCCGACCTAGGCCGTAATTTTGGTATCATGACCTACGCACCTTTCATTGGTACCCCACTGTTCTCTTATCTGTATGCTTTCATTTCGGCCGCTAGCTCTAGAGACCCGTCCGCTATATGTGAGGGCACCATGTGCTGGCGAACGACATTTTGGATTACTTGCGCAACCTGCCTTGTTGCGTTTTTCGGCACTTTGATTTTGTGGAGGCATTGGCGTGGCAAAGTGTAGTATCATGTATGCATAACATTGCATATATCTGTACATCACCATCTATTATACCATATATTTATTATATCGCAATGAAGTTGGAGCGCACATTCTGAGGTTTTTATTTTTATTTTATATATAAATAAATCAAATCAAATCAAATTAATTATTCAAGTAATAAGCAATATGCCATATCCACCGTTTTCCGGAAGCAACAACATTCAACCCTAGTAAATCGTACCACTGCTAGCTACTGCTAGGAGGATGTCGTTTTTCAGCGGCCAGGTTATTCTACATTCTTTGGGTGCTTCTCTGATGACCTTCGGCTTCTTCAGCCTTGACACTCTGGACATAGATGAGCGGATCAGCACACAATATGGCGGCCATTTCCAGTTCTTAACAATACAAGGGCAAGGCTCGGAGAATTATGACTGTGCTTCGAAATGCTCATAGTTGTAACCAGGCTTACTCTTGCCTGGCTCACAATGACCACGGCCCTTCTCTGTGACTTTTTCCCTGCACATCAAAGTACTCATGATTTTGCTATTTTATATCGCAATCTAATGGTTATTGTTGTAGTATTGCAAAGCTCTAGAAGAGCATTTTTCATCGTTGCTATGCCGGTAAGTCACTAACGAATTCCAACCTATGACTTGACTCAGAGTCAATATTAATCTGCACAGCTCTCTGTCGTGATCTCCGTCATTTATTGGAGTCTTCTGCTACTTTCTCCCGCCCTCAAACTACCGTCACTGTCACAATCAGGCGAATCTACAAGTTCCAACCTTTCCCTGTACCGCATCCCTTTGTTCATCGATTTGGCACTGCACGCATCTCCTGCCTTGACTTTACTGATGGATTTCTTGCTTTTCGAGGCGAAATACAGTACAAAGGCGCTTTCCACCACTGCCCCGGTTGCTATGTTGGTATTTGCTTTGTGGTATAGCTGGTGGGTAGAACGCTGCGCCAAGTTCAATGACGGAATCTGTAAGTTATGGCCACTGCCCTCACTGTTGCCGATATGTATTTAACCTGTGGGCAGTCCCTTACCCTTTCTTGACAAATAATCGACTGGAAATTCGTCTCAGCATCTACGCCTTCGTGTTGACATATGTTTCTTTCTGGGCTCTCAATATTGTAGATCAAAATCAGATAAGATGAAGGCTGCCAGAAATATCAGGCTTTAGTCCTTGGATAGGAACATAAGCAATGTAAGTTCTTTCTCTTTCGAGTTCAAGGTCTTGCCTGACACGTTTCAAACTTGAAATATCTTCCTGGCCTTATTACGTGGCTGCGTGTATAGCTTAATTTGTATGCGTAATGGACCGACATTGCACTGCAGTGTCATCAGGTTGGAGGCTTTGGCCTTAGATGATTCACAAATGTTTATTTGAATCTAGTTCATCTGCCTATTTCTCTTTAAGTATACTATGATGGAGCTTTGGTATCCCTGTTAAATATCATACAGTTCATCGTACATAAGTAGTATGTACCGCTTTGAGTATTTCAAGTCGTAAACATTCATAGGCATTTGGATTTGTCACCCATGTGAATCGTATCCTTGAATCGTCCCGAAGCGACAGCTTTGTCTGTAACTATTGATGGTGACCATTCGCGTAATGTGACAGGACAAGTCCATCTATCGAGGCTTACCAGTCTATGATCAGACGTCCATCTTTGATTTCACAACGGTCCGGTGGACTGAAATGAAACGACTTCAACCACTCCGAGAGTCACATCCTCAGTTCTCTGTCCTAGAATTCAACGGATATCATGAATATCGATTGCAGAACTGGCGTTTGCCTCGTGATGGAAGTACCAAAATAATCCGAGGTGCCACAGTGTTTGCATGGCTAGACGCACTGTTCCTCGCGCTAAACGTTCTCATCCATTGGAAGGTGAATATTAAGCTTTCGGAATTGTTTCAAGACTAACGCAATGCTAGAAACTATCTCAGTGGATACTACTTAGTGTTTCCATGGTGTCTTTCGTATATATATGGACCAAGTGTACTCAAGTATTGCATGGTAGGCATAAACTGTTATATCCCTTTTTCCAAATTGACTTCCTCGATGTAGAATCTATCCTTGTCCTCCCTCCGCATGGAATTCAACTCGAGACACATGTTGGAATACCCGGTTTTTGCCTATTTGTCAAGCGACGTTTCATTCGAGCTGAAGCGCTCCAAGATGTTGTTATCCATGAAGGTTTGCGAGGCTGGGACATCCGGTATTATATTGCAGCCATCACAAAAGCTGACCCTCCCATACTAGAAGTCGCATATGAAGTCAGTGAGCCCACTCAACACATGAGAATACACTGACATACTTTAAGAACCTAGTGCCCCAACAAAATATCCTATCCTACGTCTATCGTGGGGTCCATAGCCAGCTTATGAGACCCAACAAAACACGTCTGACTGTGTGATGGCAAGAACTAGGTCGTATAGGCACGAACAATGAACATAGCATCATATTATTCTTGTACTTGACTGAGGTCAGGATACCTCGCTCTCATATGCACTCAGCAAGTCATCATAACCCTCATCATCGCCTTCTTCCGCCGAACTCTCCCTCTTTTCGCTGAAAACTTTGCGTGTTCGCTGTCCGGTCGAGAATTTGCGGGGTGGAATGTCGATACTATCCACAGAAGTATTCCTGAGGCGTTCCTGCGTCTCTGTGGACACCTTTCGTGAGCGTCTCGGAGATTTCGATGAGGGAGATTTCGATGAACTCTGCACTGTGGCCATCTTGAAATCGTCAGCATTGAAGTGAGAAGCTTTGGGGGTTCTGGCTACATCTTGGTCATCATGTGGCAATTCTACGGCCAAAGTGTTCGGGTTTAACGGTTTTCGTTCAACCGTAGGCCTCTGTTGGGAAATGTCGTCCTGGATTTTTAAATTCGGTGGCCGAAGGTTGTATCGTTTAGATCGTATTCGTGGATTACGTACCGAAGATGGAACATGAACAAGAGACGAATCCGATGTGTCATCCATCTGATACTGGGAAGAATGTATGGTTGTCTTTGTCATTTTCTCTGCTTGTACCGAGTTTTCGGCATCATCCCTCCTGAACGATGGATCACTGGTAGGTACAGTACATCCCTGCGACTGAAGGCCACTAGGAGACTTCGAGGCGGGGGGAGAAGTTAAAGGGGGAGAGTCTTGCACTTCAACATGGTTCCAGCCTTGAATGTCATCTTGGGTAGACAATGAGGGACTTGCTAGCCCGCGGTCGGATGATGCAGTAGAGGAACCCGAAAACGGTCTCCCTTGATATGTTCTGGAACCAGGAGCCATAGGGGAGATAGATTTGCGGTTTAGAGCAACGCGCCGACTACCAGATGTGCCTGTATCAGAATCACATTCTGTTCGACTAGATCTTATGGGCCTAAATGCATCGGATGGGGACAACGAGGACATGGATGATTGGGAATCACGGTGCAGGTTGTGGCCCTTGACTCTCATGACATGTGCCCACTCGCCATGGTCAGGGGTAGGTGTACTGCCAGCTGATCGAGATATTGGCCGGCTTGGAGGGGATGTGATGGGGGTCGAGGGGCTCAGCAGTAGTGGTCGTGGTCCGGATTTTGTAGGCTGCGAGGACTGGGAGGTTGATGACGTTTTGGTAAGGGCTGCAAGTGATGACTGTAAACTTCGGGTCCTCTCAATGAAGCCAGTCTCATGATGTATGTTCTGCTCGGGGCTAACCAGAGGCAAATTTTCGCCTTGGGGAAAAATAAAGCTATCTCGAGGAGGGCGGAAGTATAATGGCCGAGGAGGTGGGGAATATACACCACTGCGATCCATTGGTGGAAGTGATCCTCGACGCCCATCATCTCGTTTAGTGATGTAGCCTTCACTGACGGATTCACTTCGAGTGGAAGTTTGCGGGATTGCCGGGAGCTCTTTTCCGCGCAGAGAACTCGTAGGGCGTCCCCATGAGCCAAGAATAGCCTTGGCCCTCCAATTAGTGCTGACCTTTGCAAGAGTAGCTGCAGCATCGGAATCCTTCAGCTTGTCGGCGTATGCCCAGAGACTAGATTTTGGGCTGCTCATATCTTGTAACTCCTGTGACAAGGTAGATGGGGAGGAAGGTGGTAAAGGAGATGGTGGCGATAGAGGTGATGACGAAGATTCCATAGATGATTGATTTGTTATTCCTCTCCACACCGTTGTAGCTAACCTTGATGTAAGGCCAGGTTCTCTTTTGTCTGGTGTTTCGGTTTCATTACCATCCTCCGGTGATTCTTCGTCCGAAAAAACTTCCTCCTCGAATTCCTCGGATGAAGTCTCGGGGGATGATTCTTGATTAGTGAATCCCTTCCACATCGTGGCCTTGAGACGTGCGCCCAAACTCAAGTTATCCTTCTGATTAAGCCTTGATTCCTCGTCTCGTCGATGACCCAAATCCAGAGCCGTGTGTAGTATCCTGTCGATGCCACCCGCTGCTTCCAGTGGATAGAGCTGCAAGAGGGATATCCCTTCAAGAAAAGCATCACCTAATTCCCATGCACGTAAAGGTGATGGCGGAGGGAGGGCATTCGCTTCTTCTGCCCACAAGCTAGGTGATTTCCTTCCGCCTTTGCCCAACCTGAAATATATAAATATATGTCTTTTCAGCATGTACAAGCTTACCGAAATATTGGTGCTCTTGCGCGAATTAGCATTGCTATGCATATATCAAGGAGTTGTTCAATCTTTGGATTTGTGTCGCGAGTCCTCGTGGGGCGAGAAAACAACACATCCCAAACTGGCAAGACGGATGTCATGGGCAACGTATGCGTAAGAAGAGGTGCAAGCCATCGACTTCGTAATATATGTATATGTCAGAGCTGGAACGTGGAAACTGATAAATGAAAGAACTTACTAAGAATAGTGGGGCATCGCGGGATCCAGTCCCTTGACATACTACGGTGTGTGGTATTGACATAGAACGATGAAAGAGGGAGAAGAGTTGGCCTACCAAATTTTGGAAGAGGTCAGGGTCTGCCCATGACATCCGCTCACCAAATTTTTTCATCCAGACGCTCCCGCCCTCTTCATCTTCGAGTTCTGAAAACTCACCCACCATAGCTTCAAAAAGCCAAAAAGTGTCCGCCTCCGCATGAGCAAGGTCCTCGGGTACAATCTCTTGATTAAGTACTGTATAGAGTGGAACCAATAGTGATGGTATATGGGGGGAAAGGTTGCCTGGATTGATTGACGCGTGCAGATATAGCAAGCGGAGAAGTGCGCTCAAATGCTTTGGATGAACATTACCTAGAATGCCAGATTTGAATGACAAAAGCGTGGTAGAGCCTTGTATCTTGTCCGATGTACCGGCATCCGGAGAAGATAGGGATATATCTGGTGTGCTTCGTGTCTCGGGCTCAATTCGTATTTCTGGTGTATTTGGCATTTGTGGATCACTTCCTTCCAGTGCTCGTAGATCATTTACGCGCATATCTAAGTTTCGCGCAGAGTTAATCTTGATTTCGTGGATGGCATTATCATCAAGTGGGCAGGATTCAAATGCTTCTGGCGCGGCTTCCAGGGCCTCGAATAGTGTGAATGGGATAGCTGACAGTTGCTTCGAAACCCCAAGCAATAAAGAGTCCAAAGTAGTCGGCGGTTGTGTTGGAGGTGGAAGGGAAGAAAACGGGTCTAATAGTCGTTTAATCAAGTCCTTGAATACAGTTAATCAGCGTATGGGTATAAAGATTGGTTTAATCACATACATAATAACTTTCACGTTGTTTCGTGATATCTTTCTCCCAAGAGGCCTTGAGCACAGGCAGAATTCCGAGGAATAACCTGACGCGACAGGGATTCAGCCAGACTCACAACTTCATCGAAACTTTACTCACTTCCATATTCTAGGTCTAATCCAGCTAGGCTCGTCAGGGATACCTAAGAAGTTATTACTTGTGAAATAAAAAACTAACTCCAAGTAAACTCATACCACGAGAGCAAATTTGGCGTAATTTGGCCATATCCACGACGGGCGATCCTTGAGGATCGAGTAGCTCGGATATTACATTAAGACTAGAATATCTTGTAAGATGTGAATTATGTTGACTGAGGACTGGCCATACATCTCTTGACGTCTAGGTCCTGGAGACCATGTAACCCCATAATTCCTTGCGATCTTTTCAAGTGTATCTTCGATAGTATCCACAGTTGGAGGTGGAGCGGCTATCGTCCGAATAGCGACGGGCGCAACGTGGTTATCTTTATTTCCTGCAGCTGAACGTGCGAAGTCCGTGCCGAGGTGTAGGGACAATAAATTTGCAACAGTTTCCAGGTCTGTCGAAAGAGAATTAGACATCGAAGGAGAAATACACGGTCTCGTACCTTTGGAATCAATATGAGGTGCTGCGAATATGATAGTAGATGCTGCCTCTACCACATTGGGGGTTAAAGAACTTGACAGACATCAGTTCTTGGAATGATAACTCGTCCTCACGGAGATGTCATACCTCTGATCTAGTTCATTAAAGTGCTCAAGCAGCTGGCCAATGTGCATCTCTAACACCTCCAGTAGATCTCCCAGAGCGTCATCTTGTATTAGATTCTGAGCCTTCGTTCGAGCCAAGCTAACATTGCGTTGCTGTAACAAAGTTGCGATATCCTTCCGGGTGATGGCCCCTTGCGAGTCCTTTTTTTCCTGTAGCTGACCTAGTCTTAGGCTTGTTGTTCTGAGTTGTGCCTGTGTATTATTAATGATAGTGGGTACCCCCAAAGCATAACGACGAACCTTCACAGAAGCGGGATCCCACCGTTCAAAGGCCATAATTACAGGTCCAGAATTTGGTGTCCGAGGTAGTGAATATTCAGATTTTGATCCAGTACTGAACTATTCAAGGAAAAAAATGCATCCGCAATTTCGTCGGTGACACTGGTTAATAGATGGCGTAGCAAGTTAGTAGCAGTTTTTGAGCAGTAAGTTAGTCCATTGTGAAACTCTGATCAGGTGACTAAAACGGTGTCCGCAGCTCGGCAATGAAGATGATGATGAATGGATGTAATTGTACATCTAAGACTGGCACAAGGTCTACATATTATTAACATTGCTTTACAAATGGAAGAAGGGTGGTGGTTTAGAAAGTGTAGCGCCGAGAACTATGACTTCGTTCCCGACGAGCATAGAGGACTTTTTGGTCGATTGCGAGTAACGACTGTTTGCAGATCCCTCCGAGAATTGATCCAAACTTGAGACGTAGTCAGGAAACAATTGTAGTTCCAAAGTCATAGGTCGATGGTTGATGGCACTCAAATGATCCAAATTTGAGATGCGGTGTGTAAACGATTTTCTTTCTGGAGCGCGTTCCTTAATCTCCGGCATCGCAAATCGACGGTTTGTTGCTTTTTCTTCATCTTTAGCCACATTCTGTGTTGATCCTCGGCGCCTCCATACCATGAGCGAGAGACCAAAACCATAGATAATTACTGATAAATTTTTAGCGTAAATCAAGAGCCATATTTTGAAAGACATACATAAGATCGGTACTATCCAGCTGGCAATCAAAATGAATGCAATGATCAGTTGGCAGATTCCTTCATCTTCAAAACAGTCAGTTTATTCTGCTGTCGAACCAACTTGGATGACTGACCTTGTTTCACGCAAGTGAAGGTCGGATACCAATATACAGATGCTGCAGCCGCACCTTTCGAATCCATATATCAATGATTATGTCCAAATAATGAAAATTATTTCATGTTGAAATTACCAATGTGCGCCAGTAGTAGTAGGAGAACACGTGCTCCATCAAGCCACGGTCTAAATTTCACAATTAACCTAAGAATAGTTAGAGATAGCAGGAAGAGGGGTGTTAAGTCATACTCACAGAATTAGAAGCATACAAGATGTAAACGTATGTGTGACAAGCATCGCCAGCACGAGTGATCCTGATGTAAACGCAGTTGTTATTCTTTCAGATAAGAGTTGGATGTTATTGGCAAAATAAAATAAAATACATACGTTCAGGGATATCCAATAGCTCCCATTGAGAGAAAAGCACAATACTCAAAAAGATTGCCCATAAAATACCTCCAAATGTAAGGCAACCTGATGTTGTCAGATGGATGTTAATGCTAGCATGCATGAATTACTACCAGGACCTACTCAACACGATGAGGCGGGTCCTTAAAAATACAGGCGAAAATTCTGAAGACATGATAGGAGACCAGTTGCAAGCGATTCCTTGAAAAATAATAATAGTTGACCAAGTGTTGGTTTCAGACTTTCTGAAGTATCTGCAGTTAGTCGATCTTCCAGAGAACGACCTGACAGAGGCCAGCTGAGACTTGGGGAGGTCGTAGATTTGAGGGCGTTGCATTTGTGCTTTTATCAGGGCATTTGAATCGACGTCCTATTTTGGTGAACAAAGAGAATCAGTCGCCAGTAGGAAGTACTACAGGGATTCGAACACAATGAGCACAATGACTCAGTAGGCGAACAATGATTTAGTAAGCGCGATTAGAAGTCAACGATCAATTTATAAATAAAACAAGCTTTAGGACCCGTGCCGTTGCCACGGGGGGTTGCAGTTGTTGATCTTATTTTATCATGTCTTATTCTTCTTTATGTATTACTCTACACCTGCTTTGTGGCGACAGCTACTCTGATCTTTGCAATAAGGGTTATAGTGATTGGGGGGGAACCCCCAGGGGTTCCCCCCCAAACCCCCCCTTGCCTGTGGCATGAGCATGTTAGATCTTTGCATTAATAGTAATATAGTAGTTGAGAGGGGGAATTCCCAGGCCTCCCCCCCCAGACTCCTACTTGCCTGTGGTATGCACATGGCAGATATTTGCATCATGTCTGTAGTGGTTGGAGGGGAACTCCTGGAGTTGCCCCCCACCTTCCCCCCCACTTGACTGTAGTGT
>JABCKI010005892.1:0-28418 GCA_018282025.1 Sphagnurus paluster
CGTCCTTGCTTTGAAGGCGTTCCGTGATTCGCATATGATCATCGTGGCGTTGTATATTCTGGGCCCGGCCAGGAGGGTCGCGAGCCAGGTTTCAGAGCAGAAGGAGCCACTGAAGGGGACCGGAGGTACGAATTTAGTAAAATTCTTGAAAGAGACAAAAAACCGCACTATAGAGACCACAATACCCTAGCGGGAGGCTGTGAAAGGAATTTATCATTTATTTCCTAGATGCAGGTTTTTGATACTTACCGTCTTCAGATTATCATTCATTATCATGTGCTAATATTATATCTATAAATATGTAATGTTTCCGACTCTCTATTTCTTTCTATATATATGTCGACTTTGAATAGTGGACCTTTGTTAATTCGCTGTCAACATAAAAGAGGATCTATCACGAGCACCACAGTTTCTCCAGGAGGAACCACTATATGCAGAAGAATCAATTTTCATGCCTGTGGACACTTTGGCGTACCCAGGTCGATATTCTGCATCTGGTAAGTAGTCATTACATGATATACTAAGCTATAGAAACTCTGCAGGCTTGGTGCGATCTCGAATTGTACAATTGGTTATACTGGCTGTGTCAACCATCGCACGGGTATTCCAGTCAATCAACGCTGATCAAAAAGTTCGAAGGCTTGGAAACTTGAAGACTGACTCTGAGCTGGGATTGAGCTCACAAACTAAAACGAGGCCAAGAGGCTTGAACCATATGCGTATGTCTGCTCCATCACAAGGTGTGATGCGGACGTTGTACTTACTCTATCAACGTTACAGGTACAGGCCGCATTAACTGCTTGGGGCACTCGCGTAGCACATCGCAAAGCATCCTTGATGACAATTGTGGGCACGTACCTTGATCTACGAGCACTTAAACTCACATACGGCGAACGAGTGGGTTGATTTGCGAAAGTACAATCCCTTCAGAATGCGTCGCTTTTCTCTCATCACCTTGGGAGCCTTTCTCCTCAGTGCAGTGCCTGCCCTCGGGATTCCTACAAACAATACCGGGACTATCGTGAATCTCCGAATTGAAGGGAAAGATTCAACTATCTACGAAGGACCTATCTTCACTCGTGGTCATTATGTTGAGACGGCCTTGGGTGGGAGCCACCGCTGCGATGGGACGAATCTAGGCGCGAACCCAAATCCAGGCCCAACTGTCACCAGTGCGCTCGACGATGCTTCCAAGTTGAAACGCTTTGTCTGGGACGGGTAAATCCGCACGTTTTAGGCCTGAGCTGTAACATATGCTGAAACAATCACTATGGATAGGAAGTTCTATCCCCAGTACGAAGACTACCTGGTCTCCAACATCGCAGGGGTTTTGCAGACAGAGAGCACCTACTGGGGTATCTACGTCAACTACCGGCTTGCCGAGGTTGGCGGGTGTCAGCAGCAGGTCAAGCTTGACGACGAGGTCCTATGGGCGTATGGCACTTTCGAGCAACCGCCCTTGAAGCTCTCTGGACCCAATGTTGCACGCGTTGGTCGCCCGATCACCCTCACCGTTACGAACGGTGTTACCGGCGCACCCGTTGCCGGAGCCTTGGTGGATGGGGAAACTAGCGACGCTGTCGGGAAGGTCTCTCTCACTTTCAGCAACGGAGGGGTCAAGGCGGTGAAGGCAAAGAAGGCCAATAGTATTCGCTCCAATGGCTTGGTGATAGTTGTGGCACCATGAGCGACCACCGATTGTAAGTGTCAACTCACCTCATTCGACTTATGTTTACACGCGGGCGTTAGGGTATTCGAATTATGGTCTATCTTGCTACATAGGTTAAACAACAGGGGTCAATAAATAGGAATAGATAAAATATGTATGATGACCAGTACTCATCAGTGTAGCTTGTCGCAAGTGGATATCTAGTCTATGAAATCGAAATCACTGCCCACAAAGTGCGCTGGCTCGTAGAGAAGATCTTCATCGCGAAGCGAAAACCAAACATCTGACTCTACTATTTCGATATTCCAAGGTAAAGCGTGCATCACCGGGCCAATGCGTTGAAGGGACCTGCGATCAAGGCAAAGCTTTCGCAGGGGCTGGCCAACGGCCTCGCGGAAGGATATGATGGAAAATAACGTTTCCATGCTCTCGGAATCAATATTGCGGAGTGCTATTTCGCTCAGGTGTGGCCAGATAACCTCGGCGTCAGCGTCGGTGAAGATATCGCGGAAGGAGTCTGGGTGGATGTTGGGTATTGTCAGCCGTTCTACGTAAGGGAAGCACTCCGCGGCCATGGCCAGTAGTGCGAACCCAGATGGACTGACGGGGGATAGAGTGATGGACTTGAGCTTTGGCAAAGTCGGCTTCGACGCGACGACGTGGTTATGATATTCCAAGAGGTCGCGCGCGAGGATGGGCGCAATCACCAAATTCTCCAATAGCGGTGCTGAAATGACCTTCAAAAGGTCGGATACGGAGGTGAAAGTTCCGTATACTTGTAGCGAGCGTAGGGATGGGAGGTCGACGGTTGCTGCCTCGGGCCATGGGCTGCAAACTACATCGTCATAAAGAGCTAACGTCTCTAGGCACGGGCACAATTTTGCTAAAGCAGCCAATGTGGCGAATTCTATACCATTGGTGTTACCCAAGGCTAGATGTAGCGATGTGACATGTTCTAAAGAGGGTAGGCAGGGTACCATAGGGCTGGTTATTCGCAGGTGGTTGAGTTTCGGAGATTCGATAAAAAGTGGTGCGGAAAAGCCGGCTAGGAAATCGGAAGTACCAGTAACTTGCAGGACCAACTGCTCCAGATGGGGTGCCTTTGAAGGATGGATGGTGCTCATGATGGCGTCAAGGAGCGGTTCGAGACGATTAAAGTCTCCTTTGATCGTGATCTTACGACATCGGGGGATGTGCTGAGCGACCATGTCACAAAGAATATACGCAGAAGCGTTGACAACTGTAGGGGTCAACAAGTTGCCGAATGCGATGGTGGGAATGGTCAAGTTTAAATGAATGGGGCATGCCTTTGACCTTGCCAAAAAGAGTGCTATAATCCTCAAAGACCATGGAGGGCTGATGTTGATCTCGCTCCAAAGAAGTGGAGAGTTTAAAGCCACGTCGCGCCAATGGCTAGAAACCTGGGAAATAATGATAGGTAGCGGCTTTCTGCGACATAGATGGTCCCAAGGCCGTGTGTTTTCCTTCGCATTTGATTGGTTCGCAGTCTCGAAAATTTGACCGAGGATTTCTGGAGGGAGTGAGCCGATAGGTGCGTTGTGGTTGATCAAGCGAAGACTGTCATACAAATCACGCTGTGCCCGCCTGAAGAGCAGCACTCGCGAAGCTTCACTATTTCGAGTATTAATGTTCGAAAGATCGTTAAGAGGGTGCCCATGAGTATGAAGATGGCGTCCGTGAAGAAGTATAGTCATAATCTGAACACAGGATTAAGTTGAATGTCAGTTCACGAGGCAGCAAAAGAGAAGCAGCTAGTACCAGGTAGAATTTTTGGAGGGTCTTGAATGAGCAACGGCAGATCACATAATATATAGTTGGACATCCGTGTCGTTGGGAAGTTTTTTTTTCCACTGCGGAGGCGGCGGAGAAAGTGAAGGGACGGATCAGGTACATCCCGATCTTGGTCAGGTCATATGTACCAACAGAATTGGTACCCGAGCCGCACCTCCGGATATGGCAAGATGGCCGAGCGGTTAAGGCGTGTGACTCAAGCGTAGCTTACCTGCATTCGCGGGTTCTCATCATCGTATGATGGCGTGGGTTCAAGTCCCACTCTTGTCAACTTTTACCCCTTTGACTATAACAACAATCAGGCTTTTTTCTTCTTCTTCTCAAATACTTGCCTGTAAGTATCAGATTGCTAGGCTGAAGGTACGCAAACGGCGGCGCGGTTGGAGATTTATTTGAAAGCATTTATTCCACTGGGTAGACGTGCGGCCTGGGTGGGCAACCTGGCAGTTAGGTACGTACAATGGTTGGTAGTCTAATAGTAATCAATCTATTTACGCGTACTACAGGCACGTTCGATCATGTACCTCTATTGGAGGCCCGGCGCTTCTTGCCCCGACCACGATTTTTCTGCCTTTTCTTCGCAGGCACAGACACACCTGCGTTGAAACCAAGAGTTTATGAGTTTCCTATCTCAACTTTTTCTTTCTCCTCATCCATTTTGACGTCTTCCATATCCGTAGGACTTTGTTCGATACGAACTACCGCCGTGACATTGAATGGCGGGAGTGCCTTCAACTTTCCCTCCCGGATAGGTCCTACTTCTACTCCACGCGTAAAACCGATCACGCCCGGGAACTTGATGCAGATGCTGTAGAATGTACTCTCGCCTGAGCTAATTTCCCTCGATGTGACATCCTCAAAGCCACATTCAAACAAGAGGACCCGAAACGCTTCGCAGAACTCTTCGCTGTATATATCGAGCAAGTGCGAGTGGTGGGGGGTGAAATTTTCTAGAGGATAGTTTGGATCTGTGGCCCAGTGCGGGGTTTCCAAGGGATTGTCCATGGCCCTCGAGAGCTCATAATAACTGTGGCGCCGACGCTTCTATGAGCCCATGCCCTGGACGTTGCTTCTATTTTTGGCGCACCTTTCCTCAATACTTTTCATCAAATCGCATCGTGCTGTGGTGATCCATTCTTCTGCTGCTTTGTTGAGGTTGTCTCTGTTTCGGCTCCTGACGTGAGTTATGCAGTGCTTGAATAGCGTGGATACCTGCTGGAGGTCGTTCGAAGTGGATTCGGGCATTTTTTCAATGAGATGATTTTCGTGTATCAAAAGCAGGAAAGGGGAAAATATTCCTGTTTTTCTGAAAACGGTCTCAGATTTGGGTTACCCCTATTGTAGAGAAAAATCAAAGTTTCAACACACGTGTGGCGCAGTTGCAGCGCTCATTATCAACAATGACTGCAAATTCACCACAACAGTAATTTCTTTGAGCGCCACGGATACTTGTAACCTGATCGGTCTCCGTTCACACCACTTCCTTCCTCTGCTTTCTCCAAGAGAGTTTAGACACTACTCTAGATTTTCTCCCTGCAGCCACCCACGATATATTTAGCGCTTTCCGCCACCAACTTGAAGATCGCTACTTCAATATTGCCTTCGAGTTCGCGACCGAGGGACCAGGGAAAAGAAGATAAGCGCTATAATTAACATTGATGGACGAGTTGGGGGCAAAGTTGAATTTCTCGAACTGACACTTGCATTCAGCTTTTGGAACACAGCCGTATGTGCACCCAGGACATCGGAACATTCATGTCAAATATCTGGAAAGTGCAGAGACTTGGGAGAGGACAGTTCAAATATTTTCGGACATGCTGTGGGTTTAAGGTAAGTCACTTCTGAAAGCATCGTAAGGTGCACCCGCTCCACAAACTCATTCGTCCAATCAGGTTTCGTGTCGCGGTCGCTATCAGTGTGACTCTCTTTAATATTGAATGTGAAAGAGGTTAAGGAATGTCTAACTCCGCTTAGATGGATTATTGCGCTTTGTGCAAGTCGAAAAAAATCATTATGGCATTGGATATCTTGAAATCAGAATATGCTGGATTTGACCTAATAATGGCCAGGAACTCGACGCCCGGGAAGGCGCTGAATGTTCTGATCTGTCATGATGACGAGGTGATTAATTTTAGGGTTTCCCGCGGAGCCTGGTGCGATCCTAAAAGTTCCTAGAGTACGCTTGAGCATGAAAATACATGCCTGTTATCAGAATTCGAGATTTCTACGAGCATCGAGCAACCTCGAGCAACGCACAATCGTGGCTTTATGGGAATCTGTCACCGAAGCGTGACAAGTGTGACGTGACTACATACAAGCAAGATTTGGGATGACCAACCCGTCAGTTGTTGCAACTTGCCAACTTTCTTTGCCCACTCGTTCTCAACTCATTTATGCACTGTTAGGCTCCCACTAGCCGCTTAAACAACATCTATTCACTGGCACCAATTTCAGCGACAGACTTGGCCGACTTGGTGCACCTCGAATTTTGTCATGAGTTGGCTCGGATGGAACGGGTTGCGAGCAACCGCACTACGCCACACCTGCAGGCGCTCTGGTATTTCCAATGCAGCGTTTATTAGTCGAAGGAACCTTTCAGCATCAGCCTCTGTCGCGTTTACACGATCGCCGCGCTCATTATACTCGCCGCGCTGGATTAATCCCAAAAACGGCCAAGAAATGAAGGCGGAGGAAAAGGCAGAGGCTGAGGAGGAGGAGGCCGAGAAGGTCGCGAAGCTGGAGGAGGACGAAAAACCTCCCGACTCGGCGCAGCCCCCACCAGACTCAGCGAATGACTCCCAGGCACCTGCGACACCGCCCGACACACCCGAATCCCCACCACCTACACCACCACCGTCCAAGCCAAGCTCTATAGCGAAACAATCCGTCCCCGAGGTCTACCCGCAGGTCCTTGCGCTACCCATCGCGCGACGGCCCTTGTTCCCTGGATTTTACAAAGCGGTTGTGATACGGAACCCCCAGGTCGTCGCTGCGATTAAGGATATGATGAAGCGCGGCCAGCCATACCTCGGAGCCTTCCTGCTCAAGGACGAGAACGCGGACAGCGACATAATCACGGACATCAACTCGGTACACTCGGTCGGCGTTTTGGCTCAAATCACCAGCGTGTTTGCGGCAAACGCGAGCGGCAAGGAGGGTGAGGAAGACGGACTAACGGCTGTTCTCTATCCGCACCGTAGAATCAAAATCACAGACCTCGTCAAGGCTGGGGGTGCGCAGGCTGAGAATACACAGACAGTTGAACCTCCGACTCTCGAAGGTGCGTAGCGTTGGCATGTGATGTGGATTGTATTAACAACTTGGACAGGCCCCATACAAACGAACTTCCTATTCGAACACGCGGTCTCAATAGTTCACGTTGAGAATCTCGTCACGCAGCCGTACAACAAGGATGACCAGTACATCCGCGCGTTCATGTCCGAGATCGTCTCTGTGTTCAAGGACATCGCTCAGCTGAACCCTCTGTTCCGTGACCAAATTACCAACTTTTCAATCAATCAAGTAGCTTCGAACGTCTTCGACGAGCCCGACAAGCTGGCAGATTTTGCGGCCGCGGTTTCGAGCGGCGAGGTCGGCGAGCTACAAGATGTGCTGGAGAGTCTGGTGGTGGACGACCGGCTACGCAAGGCTCTTCTGGTGCTCAAGAAGGAGCTGATCAACGCACAGCTGCAGTCGAAGCTGTCGCGTGACGTCGACAGCAAGATCGCCAAGCGTCAGCGGGAATACTACCTGATGGAGCAGCTGAAAGGCATCAAGAAGGAACTCGGTATGGAGAGTGATGGCAAGGACAAACTCATCGAGAAGTTCAAGGAACGTGCGAAGGAGCTGAACATGCCAGAGATTGTGCGGAAGGTTTTCGACGAGGAGCTCAGCAAGCTCGCTTCGCTTGAGCCTGCAGCCAGCGAGGCGAGCGTCACCCGCAACTACCTTGAGTGGATCACCCAGGCAAGTCGTCGGACTAGGTCAGCTATCTTTCGCGCCCTAACCTTATGCACGCATTCAGATTCCTTGGGGTACACACACACCGGAGAACTTCTCACTGTCAAATGCACAGCGCATCCTCGACGCAGACCACTACGGCCTGACTGATATCAAATCGCGGATCCTGGAGTTCCTGGCTGTGGGTAAGCTGCGTGGTTCTGTGCAGGGTAAGATCATCTGCCTGGTTGGACCGCCGGGTGTGGGTAAGACCAGTATTGGCAAGTCGATCGCTGGAGCGCTTGGGCGGCGGTTCTTCCGTTTCTCTGTGGGTGGCCTCACGGACGTCGCAGAAATCAAGGGCCACAGGCGGACTTATGTTGGGTAAGTAATACTAGTTACCACGGAATGTCAACTGACCGTCTGGCAGCGCACTTCCCGGCAAGATTATTCAGGCTCTCAAACGCGTAGGCACTGAGAATCCGTTGGTGCTGATTGACGAGGTCGACAAAATCGGACGTGGGATCAATGGAGACCCGGCCAGCGCGTTGCTTGAAATGCTGGATCCCGAGCAGAACAACAGCTTCCTCGACCACTAGTACGTGCTTCCTCATGCTTGCCTAATTGTACTTATCTCCTCGTAGCATGGATGTACCCGTTGACCTCTCGCGCGTTCTGTTCGTGTGTACCGGTACGCAAGGACGGTGTACCTTTGTTTCACATCGTTAATGTGTTATATATCTAGCGAACAACCTTGATACGATCCCCGCGCCCCTCCTAGACCGTATGGAGGTTCTGGAAGTCAGCGGCTACGTTTCGGAGGAAAAGGCTGTGATCGCAGAGCGCTACCTCGCTCCGCAGGCACGCGAGGCATCCGGTCTAGCATCTGCTGATGTCGTTCTCGAGCGTGACGCCGTCGATGTCCTGATCAAGTACTATTGCCGCGAGAGTGGTGTGCGTAACTTGAAAAAGCACATCGACAAAGTGAGTCTTTGCCCAAGGATAAAAAGGAAATCATGAAGCTCATAGCATTGTAGATCTATCGCAAGGCTGCGCTGAAGGTTGTGCAAGAGCTCGGCGAAGAGACCTTCCCAGAGCCGACGGTCACCGCGGCCGCATCGTCACAATCGTCCGAGGTACCCTCTGACACGGCTGAGAACATGTCTACCTCGGAATCAGCTGTGTCCGTGTCATCGCAACCCGAATCAACTTCGACAACACCCCCGCCTTCCCCTGCTGAGAGCACACCCAACCCCTCCGAAGACTCTCCGAAGACGGTCACCACGCAGGAGCGCAAGCCGCTGCCAATCCCGGAATCAGTGCGGGTGCGCATTACCCCCGAGACGCTGAAGGACTACGTCGGCCCGCCGGTGTACCAGAAGGACCGTATGTACGCGCGCCCGCCGCCCCCGGGAGTAAGCACTGGCCTAGGATACCTCGGGAACGGATCGGGCGCAGTGATGCCCGTCGAGGCTATGGTACGCTGAGTTTATTGGGTATCCAAGGTTGCAAACTGCTAACTATGCCTGTGTGTTGTGTTATAGAGCATGCCAGGCAAAGGCGGTTTGCAGTTGACGGGTAAGCTTGGAGAGGTGATCCGGGAGAGCGCGCAGATCGGATTGAGTTGGGTGAAGAGCCATGCGTTTGAGTTGGGGATCACGTCGAGCGCGGGAGAGCAGTTCCTCAACGACCGAGATATACATGTCCACATGCCTGAGGGAAGCATTGGCAAGGAGGGCCCCAGTGCGGGCACTGCGATCTTGTCGGCGTTTGTGTCGCTATTCACAAAGACGCAGATCAACCCCGATATCGGTATGTTTTTGTTTGCCCGTTCTTCTGAAGAATACTGAGGGTTTTTTGCGCACAGCGATGACGGGTGAGATCTCGTTAGTGGGCCAAGTACTCCCGGTTGGGGGGCTCAAGGAGAAGATCCTAGCGGCGCATCGCGCAGGCATCAAAACAATCCTCGCCCCCGCTGCGAACCGCGCAGATATCGAGGAGAACGTCCCCGAAAGCGTAAAGACGGGCATCCGCTTCGTGTATGTGGAGACCGTGAAGGAAGTCCTCGAGGAGGTGTTCAGCGGGTCGCCTGTTGCGGAGCGGTGGAAGGACACCCTATAATCTAAACTCCTATTGGCATTGGTCGCGCAAATTGCCTTGCGATAGATCTGGGGATTGTCCCCGGCGCAATGACCCACTAAACTAGATGATGCTTTCGTCCACTGACACTCATTTGGCCACCAAACCTTAAACACTGTATTTCTTACTACAAACATAATTTCACCCTGCTCATTTATCCACGCCTAGAGTATACGTGCATATTGATACCACGAAATTATCTCTTCAAATTACTGTGCAATCTTACAGGATCTGACGTCATGGAGTCTGGACTATGGTTGTTCAAGCTCAAGGTTCAATGCGCCAAGATCGACCACTAGGGCCCCAGGCTACGTTCATCTTTGCGCATGTCTGCATACCCCGGCCCGAGCTTGTGTCCTTACTCATTTGCGGAATCCGGATCACCTCTCTTCATTCAAGAGTAAAGGCCGTACTAGCCACCAGGCTAGCCCAGATTGAAACGTTGCTGCTACTAACACTACAACATTTCCAAAAACCTCTTAACAAACTCCAAATTCACGGGTATGTTCACCCCAACCTCACTTTGCAAGCCATAGGTTTCTTGTTAATTTTCAGCCCCATAGTGCAAAGACTTTTTCAAATTCTGACCTGTAGCAGCTGTCTACGTTGTTAGCTTCCGTGAAATCTCTACCTTTTGGCAAGTCTGTAGCTCCGAGGCGCCCCAGCCGAGCGACAGCCAGATGCTGGGGCATCGAGACAAGGAAAGGTACGGATTTTCTGTATTTTTCAAAAGTCTTGTTCATCTTGAATTAAGGCTTACAGCTACCCCGAACTAGTGCCAGTGCCAGGCAGCATCACAGATACCGTGGCTCATCGACCCATGTAATCCACTCAGTGCCATCAATTATCGAGCAGTAAAGCTCGTCGTTTTCGGAATGTCTGGAACAACTTGTAGACAAGGATGGCATTGACGCTATTGGTGAGGCCAGCCCAGTCACTCGACTCATGTGGTACCCCATCCAAGCATCCGAGCAGACCCAAGCTGTATTGTGCCTCCATTACCGTCGGAATCGCCGCAAGCATTTTGAGTCGTCTGGATGTATATCACTTGGTCGGGGACAAACATTCCCGGTCGGGCTCAACTAACGCTACCCTAAGTATCCCGCAGCCTCGTGGACTGGCATACGCCCACTCTTCGGTGTTTTCTACGGCATAGCTGGGCTTCGCTGTCAGTTAGACAGCACGCTACACGGCATGCGGTCTCCTTGTGTTCTTTTGGGCATCGACACGTACTCGCTTCCATGCCGAAGAGTAGAGGGCTGTTGCGTCCCTAATGGGCGTTGTATACATCATGACTTCTACATACGGAAGAAGCTGGGTTGTGGCAGTAAGACATTTGAAGCACCGGTGAGTTTGAGATGAGTACCGAGCGGAAGAGCCTTAACCCTATAGATCTGTTTACTAGATTTCTGCAGTGACGTCGATTTGCGGGCATAGACGTCCTTGATCAATATCGCTGGGCCGACCGACGCAATACCGCCCGCTACCCACTTACACGTGCCAAGTTCGGCCAAGCCTTCCTTTTCCCCTGAGTGGTGCAGATGGTTCGGTCCTTCAGGTTGGCGGTAGCGCCTTGGAGTTATTTAATGACTCTTCGAACCGCCGCAATCCGCTTCCAAGCAGTGTTATGTGATTACTGTCATCCATTCTCAAATCTGTCTGTGGTCGGCCATCCATCTCTTTGCGTCCATATTGGCTTCTGCAAGACAGCTACACGCCGCCCAGTATGAGCTATTAGTATACACCTACCATCTGTAGATCGATATCAATGACGCCGAATGATCCTGAGGCGGCATGATTTCATCGAAGGTGTATACATCATCGCGTGTCGCGTGCCTCGCGTACCTTGTTATACTTACTCATAAAGCCGTTACAGGGAAACTGGTGAGGGAGCGCACCCTTTAAATTCGTGGCATACTCAGCAGGATCGCATCGGTGCTCCTTGATCCCCCGCCTCAGTTAGCCACCTATCTCCTGCCATGAAATTCCTCTCCACTGCTGTTGTGCTTGGACTTTCTGTGCTTGCGATGGCGCGCCCACAGCCAGAGCGGAGAGCAAAGGCCCAGCTCATTACACGCTGTACTGCTCCCAAAACGGCCGCGTTGACTTTTGTGAGCAACGTCTCCACTTGGCATAACCTTTGATAGCTAATTTGTCTACTAGGACGATGGGCCATACATTTACATGTACGACAGATCGTTGGGCTTCCGCGCTATCCGACATTATCTCTGACCAGGACATGACATAGGTATGACTTGGTCAATACCTTGAACGCGGCCAATGCCACTGCCACTTTCTTCTTCAGTATGTCATCTATCAATTCCGGCATAGAGCATACTTCTGACCGGTCACCATGCATTTGGAATAGACGGCAACAACTGTACTTCCGATTCCTTTTCTGTATAAGTCCGCAACTGACAGTACTCCCAGTCGGCTGTATCTACAGTGAAGAAAACGTGAACCGTATTAAGTACGCTTACAATAACCGTCAACATATTGCCTCCCATACTTGGTCGCACAAGGACTTGACTACCTTGTCTTGGGACCAAAGTATGTTGTTCGTTTCCATCGTCTCCCCCCATACTTAACGATACACAGTTCATGACGAGATGTGGAGAGTTGAACGTAGGTTTTGCCTGTTTGCGACTGGGCCTGAGTGTCTGATATACTTCTATCAGAGGCACTTGTGCGGATTACTGGTGCATACCCTGCGTTCATGAGGCCTCGTGAGTGCACGCAAAAACTCGTACCTGCATCCGGCTGATTACGACTATCATTTTTGTAGCTTATGGAAACTACAATGATCTCGTCCTTGAGGCTTCTGGGGTCCGTGGTCAAGCAGTGACACTATGGGATCTTGAGTACGTCCCAAGTTTGTACCGCTCTCCGTCATTCTTTGAGGAGAATTTCTCTTTTCAGCTCGGGTGATTCCTTAGGCCAAAGCGTTGCACAGCAGAAGAACAACTACAACGCCAAGGTTAACCAGCGTCCCAGCACGATTCTTGCGCTCAACCATGAAGTCCACTGTACGTAAATGATATACTTTACAATGTTCCTGCTGCTTACATGCCCTAACCACGATAGCCACCACTGTGTATGATCTCTAGTAACCTGAGGTGATCAATCTGACCCCCCTGTGTTTAGTTATGAGACCATCCCATATGCAATCCAGCTTTTGCAGGGCGCCGGCTACAGACTTGTTTCCGTCGCTGAGTGCCTTGGCCAGCCAGCGTATCAGAGCGTTGTTGCCCCCTCCGCGCGTACTGTAAGTTTCACTGATCTCTAGCATGATTTTTAGTTGACCGTTACTACTAGCCTGACTGGAAATGCTGAGAGAGGTAGACTGATTCATAAAACGGATTACACAGGACTCTTCCACTGGACGGTATGCTTATTGATTATCATTGCATCCTCCATATTCCACTAGGAATATCGCACTCTGGTATTTACATCACAGACATTCTTCCCGATCGCCATGATGATATACATATCCTTCGCGCCACCAACTCTCACATTCTACCCGCTAACCAACCCTATTTGATAAACACTTGTAATCAATTTACTCTTGAGTGTTTAGAAGACACTCATAGTTCGCATGAAAATTTCTCGCCACTTGGGGTATCCACACCGCGAGATCTACTCCGTCATCGTAGCACCATTTTTGATCGAAAGCTTGAAGAAGGGGGTCCAATGTCACCCTCGACTAAGTGTAAACCACAGATTTACTAGAGTGATAGCTCAACTAGACTGATCTGTTGAGAGTATAATTGCAGTTCGCTTGATGAGCTCATTAGCTTCCCTAGATCCTTGCAAGCCAATTTTCTTCTATCTCGCTTTCATACAGCTATTACGCGAAATTATTACTGAAAAGGTGAGTATGAAGAATGGTACGGGCGAGCAACGGTGTCGCAGTGGTGGCGCACTCTGCCCCGCATTATGGTTCTCCGCCTTCAAGAAATGAATCCCAAACACCTCTCAAGGATATCTAACCTCAATAAATATGCCGCAGAAACGCTTGCACACAATTTGGCATTATCCTGAAATCATTTCCAGTCCATCGCGATTGTCTAGAGTACAGAAGGCCCATAGTAAATCGAAAGAGTGTATGGAATGAAGGATTTTACTGGGTGCAAGTCTTGGGTGCTCTCTTCAGAGAGTAACTAGGAAAATTGAGAGAATACTGAAAGCTGTGCAATAAATATCTTTGAACTGAAATAAAATGTTCTTGACTGAAGGCATCGAGAACTGCGAATCTATGTCATAGCTTGCATGGCCAGAACGACATACCACTATCTCAGATCTTCCATAATCGCGTCGCACGCGGGTTGAGGAACGTACAACAGTCTCGGCGCCTGCAAATCATCCATAAACTCTCACACTGGAAGCCTATTCACAAGATCCGTAAACACACACGATCATCAGCAACGAAGTCCCGACCTCACACGCAGGCGGCAGGACCACACACGTTCCGAAGCTCACTCATCCCCTGAAAAACATGTGCACCCATGACCATCCGCAATTTGTTCGCTCCGCCGTCCACAACCAGGTTAGGCACCATGAATTTATCGTTACGCCTGCTCAGCATTGAACACGGGCGTGGTGGGTCGCACCAATTCGGCGCCGAAGGCCACTTCTGGGTGCACACGTACTTGAACGCGAGTGCCACGCCAATGCGCGAGCGCCGCTGCATGCTGTCCTGGATCGACGTGAACGTAAGGAGGCAATGCTCACTGCGGTCTACATGCTTTACGATCGTTGTCAATCAATCGGGAGACCTCGCATTCCCACAGACCACGATCAGTGGCGCATGCGCCTCCGCCGCCGCGGGTGTCAGCGCGCCGTAGTCACCCCCAGCGGTCTACCAGCTCTCGAGGGACCCACGCGTCTGTGGTATCTAGGAGGAACCAGGCCAGTCGCACGCCGTCTACGATGCGTAATTACTAATAGCAGCGCAAGGTATGGTGCCGATTTGGGCTGGTGGGTACCGGTGTCCGGCCTGCTTCGGCGAGACGATGGGTTTGCAGCGGGGCCGAGCGCACATTCACTCGGCACCCGGTTACACCGGTAATTAAGAGGGCTGTTCGTTCCGTTGTAGTGGCGCTTCTCGTTTGTCCAAGTCATGACCCGGTGTGACGAGGCCGTTAGCAGACCGGTCGATAGCTATCAGCAGTGGCTCAACCCCAACTTCTGGATGAATAATACGGGCAGAGGGATGGCTATATCGTGACGCGAGCCCTGTGATTCGTGAACATAAGTCGGAGTATCGTCGGTGGTACTCGAAGGGAAGAAACACCAAAGCATAACTTGGGCTCTGCTACATTATCATAGGGTCAATCGTCAGCGTTAGGTGGCCTGATCGACCCAAGTCATGACGTCATGGACATACGAATCCTCCTGCTGTTGGCTTACTCCAGTCGTATTGACATGCAAGAAATAATGATAGTCTATTGCAGCTGAGTAGGGGGTAGGTATCGGCGTGCGTGTACTGTATACCCGACCAGATGATTAGATCCAGGCGGCGAGTAGTGGGTGACAATTATGGGGTGTATGGTATTGTCTATGTATCCATCCGTCCGGGCTAGGAGTGTCGGCGCGTCTATGCGCACTGTAGGGCGCGGAAAGAGAACAATATCAGTGGGCGAGAACAGGATTTGGAAGAAATATGACGCACAGATTCCTTGAGGTAAGTGATGAGGTCGTTCCTGTCCTTGTCCTTCTTGAGACCAGCGAACGCCATCTTGGTACCAGGGATGTACTGCGCCGAGAGTGAGCTACGTCACATGGAGCCAGGTAGCGGTATGAATACCTTTTTGGGGTTTTCGAGGTACTCGAACAGAGTCTGCTCCTCCCAGACGATACCTTTGTTGACGTTGGCAGCGCTGTAGGAGTAGCCCTCTGATAGTCCAGTCTTGCGGCCGAATAGCCTGAACAGGGCGAATCAGCACGATGGCTTTGACGAAGTGATCAATGGGAGGCGTACCCGTTGAGGTTCGGGCCGACCTTGTGGGGCTCACCAACACCGACAGTGTGGCACTGAGCGCAGCGGGTCTTGAAGAGAGAAGCACCCTTGGCAGCGTCACCTGAAAAATCCAGCGAACAACGCATCCTCGTCAGCCGCGTGCGCCAAAATACCCGCTGCACATCGGGCAATGAGGAACGGTACGAACCAGGAGCGAAAGACATTCTGTATAGTTAAAGTGTCGTTACGACGGAGGGAATAGAAAGAGATAATACAAAAGTAATGGAATCGAGGTGACGATGAGCTGTAACGAAATGAAAGTTTTTGCAGGGTTTTTGAAGTGATGTGGGGCATCACGTGTGCTGCCGGTTTCCTCCGCGAGCCAATCGGAGCGCTCAGATTTGCCCCGAGGGCTGTTGGCCTGCCGGCCCGCGGTTGTCCCTGCATCGGACTTCGGTATTTTTTTTTTCTGTTCATTTTTTCCTCCGTCGCCGATCCTTTGTCCGCACGACGTCGACTCCCCAATTTTTATCCATGTACAACATAGCACGGTAGTTGTGATCCTTTTGGAGCCCAATGTACACTACTCTGGCGCAATTCTGGCTCACACTCTGGAGAACTGAAACCACTGCTACAATCCGACGCTCTCCGCGGACCCACAGCCTCCGAGACGACGCGATGACACCATTTGAGGTTCGCTGCACAAAATGGCGGGAGTGAGCGCTGCAAGTCCGAGTTTAACAATGACAACACCTGCTTCGGTGTTGATATGAAGTAGTGCTAATTTTTCCCCTACAACTTACTTGGTACAAGTTCATTGCCTGAGAAAACACCACAAACCCTGCCAGTCCGGACTCTCGTCACTCGCAAAATGGATCTTTTTGCTCGAGTAGGTCATCGAGCCCGTCATGACTCATGAGTGATGACAAGTTTTTCGTTCAGAGTCGACAAGCCGCGATCTGAATGTTTTTTTTTTTTTAGCGAAGAGATCTAATTGTAAAGGTTTCATTCGTCATTTCATGTATATACGTACATGGGCCCGTACTTATATTAGATAGAACGCGACGCGGACTCAAAAACCACAAACGCGAGATCGACAGGGTCAGCGACGACGCGCACCCGTGATAAACGCACCCTGACGCAACGTGACCTCAATCAAGTTTCAACCGGGATGACTCTATTGAAACAACCCGCGCACCCACGTACCTAATCATTACCTCAATACATGTAAAACACCGGCCACAATACTCCTCCCGCATCATTGCTTGCTGGACTCGAGGACGGGCTAAAGGATAGACTCATAGAGTTAGGGCCATGTCTGAGCAGGAGACTATCAGCATCAAGGTGCTGCTGGGTCTGGTGAGTGAAGCGTTTTCTGCCTAGCCTGACAGAGCGCCGTTCACAAGGCGCCGTACAGCTATGGCGCCACGGCCAAAACCTGCTCGTGTACCCAGCTGCATTCGAGCCGCTCGAGAGGCGGCGCCCCGCAGGTGCGTCTAGTTCGATGGTTTGGTTGGCAGAGGCCCACGACATGAACCCCAACTCATTCCGAATTCCTCCTCGCCACAGCAATCTACACGCCCGCCATGATCGGCATACCGTACCTCGCGCCGCTGCTGCACACCCCCGACGGCGTGCGCCTGAGCTGCTTCCTCCTGCCGCAGACACGCGAGTGCCTCGTGAGCGGATACACCAGCGGGCCCGTGCCGGACGAGCGCGTGGTGCTCACGCCCGCGGCGGCCGAGGCGCGCGCGACGGTGATTGTGTTTCATGGGAACTCGGCGCAGAATTGGGAGGATATGCAGACGCCGAAGGACCTCTTTGAGATGCGGTGTAATGTGTTTTTGCTGTCGTATCGCGGGTGGGTGATGTGCTTGCGCTCTTGTGATGATGACTGACTGGCTGACTGATGTGCACAGGTATAGCATGTCGGACGGGACACCAAACGAGAGGGGTATGTGGTGCGTGCTGTGTTGGAAAACTTGAGACTGAGGGCAGGGGCTGCAGGGCTTCGAATAGACGCGCAAACGGCGCTCGACTACATCCTAAGCCAGCCTTATCTGGCAGCTACACCTATCGTAGGTCTCCGGCGCATTATCTCAAATTACTACTCTAATATCACATCAAGGTCGTATACGGACACTCCCTCGGCGGCGGCGTAGCCATCGACCTTGCGAGCCGCAACCCCACAAAAGTACGTCCTCCCCACCCACCTCCTGGCTGACAACTAACCACCACCTGCGGACACAGATCGCCGCAATCATCGTCTCCAACACGTTCACTTCAATCCCAGACATCGTGCGGCGGTGGCCACACATCGGCATGTTCGCGTTCGTATGCCACCAAAAGTGGCCCTCGGCACAGAGGCTGGAGTCCGTGCCGCCCACAACGCCGATCCTCATGCTGAGCGGGCGCCGCGACGAGATCATCGCGCCGGAGCTCATGGACCAGCTGTGGGCGGCGGCGCGCAAGAGGGGCAGGCTGCGCCGGTCCGGCGTTGCGTTGTGTGGGGGGTGTAATAGTGGTCGGAATGTGGATGAGCTGGAGGTCCATCCTGAGGGAGATTTGTTTGTTGAGATTGAAACCGGGACGCATAGTGAGTTGGTTTGTGTGGGACAGGGTTTTGGTCGCTGATGATTGATATTGTGTATAGATGATACGCCTGTCGATCCTGCGTATTGGGATGCGGTGCGACAGTTTATATGTGGCTTGCCGATGCAGAAAGTGGTGCATATTCCTGACCCTGGCCCTGATATGAGTGTAGACGATACGAGGTGGCGATATGTAAACCAGGATATTGAAGTGATTTGCTTATAAATTTACAAACGTCAAATTTTGGTATCGCTCATCGGACTAACGAAAGAACATGGCTTATACACTACAACAACGGTTATGTACTCGACTACGTGTTCGGTCGACTGAAACTGGGTAGGTTCAAAGATGGCAAGGACGTTGAAAGATAGAATCAAAAGATAATTTTTCGTGTACAAAAAATCCAATCGTCTCCTGCTCTTCCTGCCATGGGTTTCCTTCGTCCAGCACCATCACCCCGAGTCTAGTTCCCCGGCGACAACGCGATCACTCAAAAGGCTGGTGCGCAACGACCCCTTGAACAGGGAGAGCATGTTCAAGACAGCATCCAATGGCTTGTATTTTTGAGTATCAATTGTGTTGTCTTGTGAGGAGACGCAATCCTGGGGCTGGCCGGCACGTCGGTACAATCGGGGCCAGTGTTCATGTCCGTTTTTGCGCGACGTAGTTGTTGCGGTGGATCGTGAGGCCTCATGTAGGGTCGTCCCTAGTCAAATCTATCATCTTCTCTTCGCCGTGTTGGCATGTGCATTCGGGTTACTAGTATCACGACTTTGGCATGTTTATTCGCCCGCACGTCGCCCACACCCACATCTATATCGACGGGTCATCATTGACGGGGCCTTCCTCAGCGGGCACTACCCCACCTCGCGCTGGAAGTTGGCTGAGAGAGGGGCGGCGCAGGTAGGAGCACGATAGGATAAGAGTACGTAGATTCTGGCCGAGACACCGCAGGTATGAATGAAAGGTCGGAGGAGTATTTGGCGAGGAGCTTGGAGACTTCGAGTTGCCGAGGAACACCTGCTCCAGAGTCCACGATCGGTTCACAAGGGATAGGACACCGCCAGCCCTGGTGGCGCCGAGTTTGGTGCACATCCCCTCGTTCCTCGTCTTCCGACCGCAACTCGACCATGGCGTCTGGCCATGTCGCACAATGATTCTCGATCCCCGTCCACATAGCCCAGACATTTCCTCGTTAGCCCCACCGTCGCTGTGTCCCTGTCTATCAGACGCTGTCGATGTCTACGTCGCCCGGCGTACGCGACGACGACAGGCCCTCGCATAAAGTTGGATACGAGGCGCAGACTGCCTCAGAGCTACTTCCTGGTGGCATGTTGGGATGGAGGATGAGGACCATGACAGGGTCTTGCGAAACACAGGGCCTGGGCGCGGGGCGTAGGTAAATAATCTAGTGATGGGGTGACTGGGGCTTGAGGGCCGTATGATATTGAGAGTAACGTCGGACCAAGGCGGTCGGCAAGGTCGCAGACGCAAAAAAAGTGACCGGACGGTGTTGGCGGTGGAGAAGCGCGGGCGGGGCACCCGTATGTATGGTAACGTGGGGTTAAGATATCGATCTAGTCCTAGGGCAAAATGAAAGGCTCGTCAGTTTGAATTACCAAGCTCATGATCTGAAGACGTGATATGTTTGTCAGAGAGAGGAACGAAAGCTAATGGAAAAGAGGGGACGCACAGGATCGAGCTGCTTGATGAAGTCATAGAACTGAGTCGGCTGCTTGAAGATCCTAGCCCAACGCGTCTTATACAACACGGAGCAACTGGGGCAAGCACGAAAGAGGACTGCTGAGGGCGTGAAGATGTTCTCCGAACGGGCCTTTGATGCATTAGGATAGAAGTTTGGGCCCTCGATGCATAATCCCTGTTTGATGAGCGCAGAGGAGCTTCGTGCACCGGTTGGGTACTTTGCCTCGATGTAACGGCGAATCACAGAGCTCTGGTACAAGATGAAGCCGTCGTCCTATATAAATTGCAGTGCGGTAGGTAAAAAACCGGGAATCAAAGTGGAAGCGCTGCTCACGATATACGGGATCTGGCCGGAGAGCTGGTTCGTGACGAACGCGGGCGTCTTGTGTTTGTCGGTGAGGGACTTGATCACGAACAGCTCGAATGGGACGTTGTCCTCGTGGAGGACAGTGGCGAGGCGCTGCGGGCAGATGTAGTCTGCGCATCTAAAGAAATTTAGCAGGTGGCTGTAGATGTACACGGGGTCGTGGAGGAGCTGGTAGAGGTGGTATTGGTGAGCGGGGCTGCATATCTCGATGAGGAAGGGGCTCTATGCCCGTCATTATCAAAGGTTGGGGGTGAGTAAGCAGGAATAAAGCAAGGCGAAGAAATAACTACACGTACAGATAACCCTCATCTTTTCGAACGACGTCCTGATCCTCTGCCATACTCAGTAGAGCTCTTCCGGCGGTGCCCTCGACTTCGGCGACATCTCCAGCTCATTATCCTCGATCTTCATCTCCGCAGCAGGTGCAATCGTAACAAGCACCAGCGTAAACGTCGAGCGGATTATCCATAAAGCTAAGGAAGACGTCGTCGGGGAGTGGCAGTAAAGGTCATCGGCGAGGAGGGTGGGCGTCGTTGAGAGTGGCGTAGGGGTCTTGTCGACGAGCTGGATGTTGGAGGTCGAGGGATGGGGTCTTGCGTGGTCCTATAGCGGCGGCTGTGACCGAGATTGAGTGTGGCCAGCGAATTGGAAGCGAAGCAGCCCTTGAGCAAAAGTGGAGGGTATAAAATTCGGGTCCAACGGCCATGGTCTGTAGCTGGAGCGCCAGAGGACAGGTGAGAGACGAATTGGTGGCCAACGATGACGCGGAAGTTTGCTGGCGTTCTGGTCTAGTATTACGCCGCTCAGCGTTCAACGTCAACGTTTAACGTTACTAGGTGGTGACCGGCGAGACTCCAACTTCGCATTGAGACGTCAGGTGATAAGATTTCATAGATTACACAACCGCATGTACTAGTTTTACTACGCGTGTCATCAGCGCAGGCTTTGAGCGCTTCAGCACTTGCTTCACATCCTACCGAATCCGTTGCGTCTTACGTTGAAAAGATGTCCGTTGATCAGTACCCGAATTCTCTTCGTCAGCTGTACGTGATTCTCTGTTCCTCTAGCCCTTTTTTGACTGAATTGGGATCGCAGATCTGAGAGCATTCAGATAAAAGGTATAATATTTCAATCACAAACTACAACAGCTCACACCATCCCAAGCAATTATCGTTGAGCTTGCGAAGCCCATCAAATGGCGGTCCTGGAGCTAGATACTATGGAAGGAACGTTGCTAATGCAAATGTGTTTCGAAAGGAAGAAAACTACCTTGAGATGGGCATTGGAAGATGGGCTGACGTATGTGATTCGGTTTTTTCTACAGTGATAGAACTGAGTTGTTCCAGGATCGATGCAGAGTCACAAACCTGGTTACGTCTCCTAAGAACCCGCCACTTCCGAAGCCCAAAGATTGTGCGAGAATGGATGTTATCATACCATGACATGGCAAATCGCGATCCTAAAAGTAAGTAGCTGTTTATTCTGCTTATATTTATAAATTGTGAGAGCGAGACATCCTGATCGATTTTATCAGCGCCGTACACACTCCGAACTCGAGGCTTTACTATCCAGGTTGATCTTAACAGCAAGGTATGCACGTCGTGGTCCCCAATGAGAAGATTCTAAATCACCCACCCCTAGTCTGCGCCAACTCGGAACATGGGGGCTGCCGCTGCGATAGACAACATCGACGAGAAAGACGCAAAGGAACATCTGTCAGAAACACAGTCCAGCCCGCAGGGTATAATAGAACCTGGAACAGTGGATGCAGCCCGTGCGGCTGCAACTACGGCTGTGTCTAGTATGAAAACCCTCACCTCACCCCTGCAAGGTGTTGTATCAGCCATTGACAGCGCTAGCGATGCAATGCCACTTGTTGATTTGGTCTCTTCACTCCTCAAGAAGCTCAACAAGTTCAACGAGATTGTTGATGAGATTGCTACAGTAAATACCACCCATCCTCTATAACCATGCCTTGTATTGATTTGATGTCTAGATTCACCCTTATGTGCAGGCAGCCTGGACCATCATCTCTTTTGCCTCCAAGGTCTGTATTCCACATTTTATGATATGTCATAACCTGATTCATGTTGAACAGACAATCATTGCTCAAGCAGACCACAATGACTCAGTCAGGTCTCTTCTCATGAAGATGAATGATGTGTATACCTTTCTCACAGAGGAAAAATTGGGGGATCTTGAGTCTATGAAGATTGTTATTGAGCATATAACTATACAAACTTTGGAGTGTTCCTATTTCATTCAAGAATATTCAAAGAATGAAACATTCTGTAAGTCCAGGTAGTATCATATCATTGTCATTGGCAAACTCACCTGTCCTTAAAGGGAGGTTTATCAAGGGCATGATATCTGAAACAGATAACCATGTGAAAAATTTCAATAGTACCTTTGACAAACTTTTGCAGGACTTCTGTGATAGGGCTATGCGGGATACAGTGGTAACTGTGCATCGGATTTGGGAACATCTTGAAAGTTTACGTGAGTCTTTGGCAAATTATTCTGAGAGCATCCATGCTGACATCTACAATATAGCAGCTGACTTAGACATTGGCAACATGCCATATGCTGCTGGTGCTGGTATTAATACTCAAAAGCTTTGTTTGGCAGGGACTCGTAGTGCAATCCTGAGTGAGATCACAGATTGGGTCAACAACTTTGACCATGCCACACCTCAAGTATTCTGGCTGCATGGCACTGCTGGTTCTGGGAAATCTGCAATTGCTCATACTGTTGCTCATCACTTTGAGAGACTTGGCTGTCTGGGATCTTTCTTTTGCTTTGACTGCAACAGGATAGCAGAACAACGACATGAGAAGATCTTCACAACTATAGCACAGGATCTTGCTAACTGTGACCAGTATCTGCAGAAAGAGCTAGCAGCTGTCATTCATCAGAACACCTCACTTAGGAATACTTCAGATGTTTTGCAGCAGTGGGAGGAGCTGATTGTGAAGCCAGCCAAGGCAAAGTCAGGTGCAATGGCAGGGCCTATTCTGATTGTCATAGATGCTCTGGATGAGAGTGGTGACATGAATTCACGGCAACAAATTCTTCCCATTCTTGCTGGAAAGCTGGGTAAAACTCAAGGACATATTAAAAACCTTCCACCTAACTTCCGAATTCTTGTTGTATCCAGACCACTACCGGACATTGACCTTGCATTTAAGGATACTACTTATATACAACGGAAAGCTATGGAGAACATTCTCTCAACTGAAGCTGACATTCTCAACTATATCTCTAACCAGTTTTCAGATCCAGAAATTGGGACTACACTTGTGGACTTTTCTGTGGCTCTTGCTCTTGAAGCTGGTGGACTGTTTGAATGGGCACGATTAGCTTGCGCATATGTTAAAGGAGAGAATGACACAGGTGTAGGCATGACTCCAGAGCAACACTTCACAGCTATCATGAGTCGCAAAAAAGATGTCCCACTTCTGGATGGCATGTACAAGCTTGCTTTAGAAATAATTTTCCCATCTGGGCAGTTCTAGCACAATTCTTGCATCTAGTTCTTCAAGTCTGTAATGGCACAAATACTTGGAACTATGAAACCACTACCACTTGCATCATTGAGCACAATGAGGCACAAATTTTTAGAAAATCAAGACATTGATATTCAAACTATTGTAGTTCCAATGGGTGCTTTACTTAGCAGGACAACAAATTCTTCTGTTCCTATCAGAGCTCTGCATGCATCCTTTCCTGAATTTCTCCTGGATCCTGAGCAGAGTGGTGAGTATTTCATTGATTTGCAGCCCATTCACTACAACATTGCCTTCTCATGTCTTGGAGTGATTGAGGACTTAATCAGCAAACACATTTCCTCTGAGCTGACATATTCATGTCAGTTTTGGACAACACATGTTTGTAATGCACCACTAGAGAAGCTTCTTGTAGAAGCTATTGGCAAAATTTTCAATAGTATGAATCTAATATTTTGGATTGAAGTGCTCAGCCTTCTCAAGAAAATTGATACATGTGCTGCATCACTCTCATCTCTGATTCTATGGATGATGGTATGTGAAATAGTTTTTACATTGTTCATGTGCTGAAGTGTTATAGCCTCAAGAGATTTATAAAGAAGTCATGGAGATTGCAGCAGATGCTCAAAGATTTATTCGAACGTTTGGTGGTCCAATGTCACTGAGCACCCCTCATTTATACCTATCAGCATTACCATTTTCACCCAAAAGTTCACATTTTTCACTGAAGCTGGCAGCCAAATTGAGGAGTGTCTTGAAAATAATTTCTGAACACAATGTTGCATGGTCAATAGTGCAGGGAGAGCTCAATGGCCATTCTTCAAGTGTGCAGTCTGTCATGTTCTCTCCAGATAGAAAAAGAATTTTATCAGGGTCAGAGGACAAGACAATCCGACTGTGGGATGCAGAGACAGGTATACAGCTGCAGCAGCCTCTGGAGGGACATCAAGATTCAATCCAGTCTGTTGCATTCTCACCAGATGGGAAAAGAATTGTATCAGGGTCACGTGTCGAGACAATTCGACTGTGGGATGCAGAGACAGGCACACAGCTGCAGCAGCCTCTGGAGGGACATCAAGCCCCAGTCACATCTGTTGCATTCTCCCCAGATGGGAAAAGAATTGTATCAGGTTCAGGTGACATGATAATCCAAACTTGGGATGTAGAGACAGGTAAACAGTTGTTGGGACCTCTGGAGGGACATCAAGATTCAGTCTTCTCTGTTGCATTCTCACCAGATGGGAAAAGAATTGTATCAGGGTCAGATGACAAGAAAATCCAAACTTGGGATGTAGAGACAGGTAAACAGTTGTTGGGACCTCTGGAGGGACATCAAGATTCAATCTGGTCTGTTGCATTCTCACCAGATGGGAAAAGAATTGTATCAGGATCAGATGACAAGACAATCCAACTTTGGAATGCAGAGACAGGCATACAGCTGCAGGAGCCCCTGAAGGGACATCAAGCCTCAGTCACATCTGTTGCATTTTTACTTGATGGAAAATTCATTTTATCAGGCTCAGGAGACAGAAAAATCCTTTTGTGGAAAACCAATATTCCTCAACTGCAAGCCCCTCTAGATGATCAATATTCTGGGCAATCCTTTGGGCCATTATTTGATGCTGAGCATATTAGATCCAGTTCTCTCACTTATGTATGTTCGTCTCTTGTTCTCAAGAAGTCTTTCTGCCTAGGCTGACTATTTAATTTAACAGACACATCAGGGCTCATTTAGTGTTCTGTTTCCTCATGAATATATGCTGCAAGACTGTGCTGGAAAATTTCAACATACCCAAATGAATGAACTAGGATGGTTTACTGGTTGTGATGGTGAATTTTTGCTCTGGGTTCCACCACATCTCCGAGATATCTTCTCTTTTCCAGGAAGCACAATTGTTTATCCAAGAGGATTGGAGATTGATGTTAGCAAGATGGCACATGGAGATAAATGGCATAACATATACAATGAAGATGTGAAATCACAAGTAATGCTATATTAAATACCTCCTTTGTAGTGACATAGCATACTCTCAGGTGATTGTTGCTAGGATTAGTGTCTCAAATTTAAGTCTTGTGATGGTAACAAAACTGTAACCTAACCTCCCCATCAAAAGCCTACTATTTTACTGTAAGTCATTTACTCACTTCTACTGTACCCAATATTTACCTTTATTTACTGTACCAGTTGTGCCAAAGACATAGGTAGCAGGAATAACATTTGCAATCCTCCAAGTGCCATGGGTAGATATGTAGTATAGTTACTAGTGTTTTAAAGTCACATCAGGTAACCACAAGTTAATATTAACTTGTTGTGAATTAACTTGTATTCACTTAATCACATAGTTTGCAGTGAAGAGTTAAGCTTAAGCTCTATCTGTTAGGGCCACACTTTGTCCTGCTAGGGATTTACTGGGATCAACCACTAAAGCAGGCTAAACACCTGAGACTTAGGAAGAGAGTGAAAGTTGACTAGGCAGTATCAGTCAGCACTGAGGTACATATGTAATAGTAAGTATGTAATGTTATCTGGTAGAGATAATAAGTAATCTAATCTACAGTGTCTATGATAAGATAAGTGGACTTGGTGAAAAATGAAATAATAGGTGTTTGGGGCAATTCCATAATACTACCCCCCTTCTAGGTCTCAACTTCCAGACAAGATTTAATATTATTGACATCCACTTCTGTAATATTTTCATAGGCTTTGAACATCAAATCTTTGAATACAGCCACACTAATTATCTTTGGTGCTTAGTATTGAACCTCCTGCAACACCACCGCAATGCTCTCCACTCCAGGCACATCCAATGGTAACAACTTGCCCTTTGACATGCTGTACTTCTAAAAAATGCCATCCTCGACACCACTACAAGCTAACCAGAAAGAGGGATGGACACAAATAGGGAAAAAGGTTCCCATGGAAGATATCATTGGTGTGGTGCAAGAATTGTATGGATACGAAAAGAGACCCTGGCAGTGCAAGATATTTGAGGAGGCTGCAGAAGAGTATGACACATTTGGGATAGCAGGAAAGTGCTCAGGAAAATAATAGGTCTTCGTTTTGCTGGCTATAGCTGCTGAGATGGCTGGATGTAAGGGTCTTGTGATAGTGATTAGCCCACTGAAGTCACTGCAGAAGGATCAGGTGAGTATCAGTATTTACTTACAGAAGAGAGAATAACTGGATCCCCTCACTAGGTTTTTCGGTTCAATGAGGGCACCAGAAATGTCAAATATAAAGGCAGATAACTGAAGATCTCTGCGGTGGTTGTAAACAAAGATAACTGCAAAGATTCAGTTTTCATGCAGCTCAAACAAGGCCAAATTGTTCAATAAATTCATTGGTTGAACATAATCCATTTGTTCTGATAGCCTTGATAGATTTTGTCAGCTTTTCGTCAGTTGATGTCTGGACTTGCTTTTTCTTGCCCATAGCGTGACAGAGATGATAATTGCATGATCGTGTTCTGTTGTCATGTGGATATCAGTCACATCAGTCACACTGATTTTGGCAACTCAAAGGAAAACAACTACAAATTTTTGTAGTCTCTCTAAAGTGTCAACTATCAAGCACCTGGACTCTTTCAACCCATAATTTTATATATAACTGAATACGTAGCCTATCAGAATCCTACCAGTAGAGTATTTTCTCTCACTAAAGCAAGTGACACTAATAAGATGGCAGGCCTACAAGGCTGAAATAGTGGCCAAGTTTACATTGCCCTGAGTAAACCCCTACCTTAATATGAGCCCCTCTCACATTTTGAGAGGGTGCTTATGTGAGCCTACATGCTCCACATGATCTTCTGGTTTCCAGGTATTTTCCTCATCTGTATACCCTTTCCATTTAACCAAAAACTCTAATTTTCCACAATATAGCCGGGAATCAATGATTGCCTCTACTTCATGTTCCACAACTCCTTCCACTTCCACTGGCAGTGCTGGTTCTGCCACTTGTCCTGCTATAGGTTTGACATAAGGCCTGAGCCTTTTGACATTGATTTCTGGCCAAATCCTCATCTTCTTCAGCAGTCTTAGCTTAACCACATTTTTGTTAATTATTTTGGTAATAGCATAAGGTCCCAGTTGTCTTTCTGGTGATTTATGTTGATACACTGGCACCCCGTCTGGTTGCAGGGACCCCCCTTTTCACACTTCTAGCACAAGTCCAGCTCATGAAGAAACCAAAGCCGCAACCAGACCGGACCCCAGGTCAGCCAGCAGGAACACAAACCAGTGACATCAACACAGACCAAGAGACCAGTGTGAGACTGGCAAACCAAGGCAAGACTAGATGAAGCTGCAGTCATAGGGAGCCACTGAGACAGACTCCAATCTCCAGCACAGATCCAAGGGCACCTTTTTACTTTTCATACAATATTTTCAGAGCCTTTACACAGTATTTAAGCCTGCATGTAACTCTACCATAGACCAGCAAATCGAACCCCCAGATTATTCCCCATCTTTTACATCTCAAGAATCCCTCTCTAAGCTTGTCATTGGCAGTTGCATAGTGCATCAGTTGGTGCCTACCTTATCTTGTACCCTCGTTGTCACTCCCACCAAAGCCATGAGATTGGTCCCAAGCCGCCTTGCCCCTCAGTGCATATCTTGTTTGTCTCATCCCTCGTTGTCCCCAGCTTGCTGCAGTAGTTAGTGTTTGGATGTCCAGTTTCGGAAACCGAAAACCGGATCAGGACCGGACCCCTCCGAAACTGGTTGTGAACCGGA
>JABCKI010005893.1:0-28332 GCA_018282025.1 Sphagnurus paluster
CACATACCGGCACAACAATGTATGGTATCATACGCTTCCGCGGACTATACAGTGTAGTCGTATGATACCAGGCCAGCAGATCTGCTGATGTGTCAGCGGATGACAAACAATGTATGGTATGGGAACCATCCGTGCGGATGGCATACAATGTATGGTATTGATACCTGTCAGCGGATCCGCCATGCCTCATATGGTAATACTAAATCTAAAATATGCGAAGCGGGGCAGGGCATGGCAGAGCGGATCTCTTAGATTCAGGTCACAGAGGGGAAGGAATTTGTAGTTTTTGCAAGAATAAACTGCAATATAGTGCTTTTGACACTTTCGAGCAGAATTTGAGAGTTTAATTTGCAAGTGGCGGAGCAGAGCTTGTTGGGGCAGACTGATGAGTCGGACCTGATGGCGGGAGTGTGGCGGAGCTAGTGATGTTCCGGCCTGGCCTGGCCCAAAAGCCACGGCTTTGGCCTGGCTTTGGACGGCTCTGGCTTTCGTTGCATCCAAGCCAGGCCATGAGCCGTCAAAGCCGTGAGCCGGGCCAAAGCCAGCGGCTTGGGCCACGGCTCACTGTGCGATAAGTGCAAAAAATGATGTTCGGGTGCTTCTTTCCTCTTCTGGACTTCACGTGCGATGTCGGCTTCATCAGCACCGTTGGCAGGATCGAGAAGACGCGGAGCCGCTCTGGAGATTCGTTTTGATGTCAAGATGTTGGTGGGGTCGACGGTATCGCGCGCCATGCCGAAATTCAGAACAAATAATGGAAGATTTTTTTGTGAATCTGGTATGCCTCCAAAAATCGACAACTGCATATTTACTGATCGGACCCTTGAATTTCATCTCCGCACAACTTCACTGAGCCGTGGCTCAGGCCACGGCTCACGGCTTTTCAAGGACAGAGGCCAGGCCCTGAGCCGTCCTAAGCCGCCTTCATGGCTCGGGCTTGGCCTGGCCTCGCTGGCCCGGCCTGGCCCGGCTCACGGCTTTTGGGCCAGGCCGGAACATCACTAGGTCCAACAATTGTTTTACCATGAATGAAGCCTTTGCCGTGTACCCAGCCAAGCTCGAAATGGAAAGGATCAAGGCATTCCTTAGCAGGAAAGACACACTGAATCGGGCTCGCTTAGATATTACGCGGCGACGATGACAACGGAGACGATTCACGACAGCTCACGAGTCACGAAAGACGCGATTCAGTGCTTGATCATCAACAAGCAGGACAGGATTTATAAATTTGTAAATACAAGAAAGTAAGTAGTAAGTACAAGTACACCATCCGTCGATTATATTAGTATCAAATCACAATTAGCATGCAAACGCACCAATGCGCCTTCCTCGCCGTGACTTCGATGTTGAAGAGAATTGCCACTGGAGGGTAGCCATATGCCTTGATTTTTTATCCCTTTGAGAACAGGGCACTCGGAAAAGTAGGTGCTGCTCCCGTAGGATTCTTCACTATACATCGCTGATTGCTCTGTGGTTTGGCATGCAGATTTTGCCAACAGCTCATCTGACAAAGGAGGGCCGCGAAGAGTGTGCGTGCCACGCCCTAGTGGTCGATTTTGTAATCTATCATAACTCAATTATGGGGAGGGTCGTTGCGATTGCCAATTGTTAAGGTCTATGCTATCTATGTTCTTTTTCGGGGAGCTCTGCAGTGATGAAGTTTATAGTGAAAATGGGTTCTGTTTTGGAGGAGCCTTCAATGATAGCGATCGCACTTGACGAGTTCGTGATATGACAGCTCAAAGTCCAAACTTCATGCTATACATTTTTTGTTGTTCCGTCGTCATCAGTTTTTTGTAAGTCTATTTTCTCAAGTGCATTGAGTATGCGAGCATTGTACTCGTGGTCTGTGGGGGCTTGAGAGGAGCGCGCGTCATTATTGTTACATCGCAACTCGATAAATCACGTCAAAAATAACCTAATGTAGCTAGTCCAGGGACCCTTGATGCCTTCCATTTCGAGCGGTTGGGTACTTACATGAGTGGGGGGAGTGGGTTTTCACGGAATCTCCCGGGCGGAGCCCCTTGTTCCAAACACTATATCTGAAAGCAGAAGTCTCGTCATTTCCACGTACATGGCGTGCATGGATCGTCGTCGGGACAGTTAGAGAGACCATATTTGCCGTTAGTGGGTCCTACTGGATTTGAATTTTGCTCTTACCTATGGAACAGTGCTGAGAGGTGCTACTGCTTACCTGGAATTAGACACTGAGTTGATATCCTTCCAGCCAACCTACTCACCGGTATGAACAATGCGCTGTTGAGCTAGATGTCATCCAGTCTAAATTATATCATGCCACCGGTCATAGTTATTTCAAAGGACCTAGAAATTTCCCCGATTATCACGTTGTGAGGTTTAGAGTACATACGTCCAGGAGAACCGGACAAGGCTAGATCGAGGGTTTTCGCAGATCGCAGCGCCCTTCCATAGCAGAGGAGCTTGGAATTTGGTCATGGAACGTATACATTCGGTCTTCAGCTCGAAGGACGAGAGGCGGGTTGGATGGGGCAGACGGCGGGATTCCCTTGACAACGTCGGTATGTATGTCAAGGCGAACCTGAACGAACATTCCACGAGGCGTGCAGGGTTTTGCCTCGAGGTTGGTGCAGGGTACAGTGAGCACGAGGCCTTGTGCGGATATAGGCTTAGCGGGCAGTAATCAGTATAGGAATACAGAATAGCATGGCTACTCGTCGTGGTGCGCGACGAGGAGACTGGTGTGGACATTGTGAACAACAACAAGCTCAACCCTAACCTTAGCCACGTAGCTTGGCGAAATTTGCCGGCATTTGTCTAGCTTCTATCTTCTTAGACTTGTTCTACTACGACCATATATTCATAACGGCGACGACGACCAGCAGACGAATTTTATAGCTCTTAGTTGAGCAAGGCATGTTTATACGTTACCAATGACTTCAGTACTTGCATCAGGTGCGTATATGTGCGCGTCAACCATAGTCGATGGCTCACGATGGTCTTTCCGCAGTTCCTTCTGAGAATTGGGACGATGACTTTGAGTTTCAAGCAAGGAATACGGCTACGTCGGCACATGCCAACCGTGATGCCCATCGCATGTCTATTGCTAGCTCAGACTGGGACCACGAAGATGAAAACGACCATCCAACTATCAGTACGATTCTTGAAGACAAGAAAAACATACTACATCTCCCGACAGAGTGGATCGAACCGGGCCCATCGACGCCACGGAGAAACAATCCCCAAGCGGAAAATTGGGATGACGACTTTGAGGACTCACCTGTGAGGCGCGGTGGGAAGGACAAATCACCGCCGAGAATGCGGCGTCTACAGACCCAGCAGCCGCGACCGGAAAGCTGGGACGAAGAGTTTGAGGAAAAGGCGTTCCCGTCTCCACCTCGTAAGGAAAAGGCGTCGCGACGGGGCGTGCGCGAGGACTGGAACGAAGAGTCAGAGGGCACGCCACGCAAGGCCGGCGCGTCGTCAGAGGGCCAAGTCCACGATGACGATCCGGATTTCGGCTATGTGGAACGTGACGAGGAGGACCGCACTGTCACTGCCCGATCTCGGCGCGCTGCGCTATCACGTCTGGGACCTTCAGGAAGGATCACGCCGCCGCCTCCAGTACCAGCTTTACCACTTCCATTCATTTTACCAACAAATACCAGTCCAACTACAAGCCCCTTCCCGCGCTCACCAACCTCGTCCGTGTTCTCCGTCCCGACGACGCGACCACCATCTTCATCTGCGTTTACTGTAACGTCAACGACACACCTGCGCCGGACGACTTCTCGGTCGTCGAGTGGACTGGAAAGGCTTCCGCCGTCACCGCCAATACACCGAGAGCGCGAACGGAGGAGGCTGCGGAAGAAGAGCCGACCACAGGGCCCGGGGATCGAGCTTGCTCTAATGGGTGGGGAGAGCGGATACGACACGGGTGGAGATCGAGATGAGGAGAACAGGCCGAGAACTCCGCCACCAATACTACCGACGCAAAATGTACCAGCGACACCAAGCGGGACCAGCGGGGGGGCGCTCCTGAGTCGAATCGGCAGTGTAAAGAAGTGGGGTGTCCGGCGTAAGCGCGGAAGCACGACGCCGGCAGAGGTCGTAGCGCTCGGGAAGTTGGGTTAGCAAGTCCGAGTTTTCGTGAATCACTATCTGACGCGTTTGTACAGAATCGCTGCCGCAGCCACGACGGCCATTTGATGATTTAAACATGACGCCGCGGCCACACAGTCAGGCATCTATGTCGTCAGTGCCGTCTTCGTCGGGGTCCTCGAACGCGCCTAGATCAGCGCACGCGGCTACCAACAGCAAACGGGTGTCATCCCCACAGGGGGGGACGTGGTTCTTCCGTACAGCATCGAGCTCCCATGGTCTCCCTCGTGGAAGTGCAAGTGACATTAGTCTGCCGATCCAAGCGCCACAACCACAAACCCCAAAGAAGAGAGGGGAGGAGCAGGCATCGACGCCATCCAAGCTCATGAAACGGAAGAGCTTGGGGTTTGTGCAGCTGAGGCTGGGCCTTGGCGGGCATGGTGATGATCTCTCCGAGAAGGACAGGCAGAGGGCAAGGGAGCTCGAAAGGGAGAAAGAACGTGAGCGGTACGCTGGGCTCGGGCTCGGACGTGTTGGGGCAGCTGAGAAGGACAAAGATGTATTTGTAGCTGAGGAAAGGGAGGGTTCCTCGAAGGAGAAAGACAAAGAAAAGGAAGGCTCCCGCTCGTTCATGGGCTCTGTCCGCCGCATCAGCCTTGCCAACAAACACAAGCGCTCCAAGAGTGGCATTTCCCTTGCGAACGTCGCCACCCGGCTGGACGTGGTGAGCCTCGGCGTAGGGCTGCGTGATGAAACCGTGACGCCCACACCGAAGAGCGTTGCCGCCGCTAATGCCCAAGCTGAGGATTACGGTGCCACCCCAACCAAAGCATCACAAGTCCAGTCTCAGACACCTACTCTGTTACCACCTATAGAACTTCAGCCCCCATCTCCACCGCGTGTTCGTCCCTCAGGTCAACGGGAAGAGAACAAGTCAGGCCGGCCCATGGTAGTTACCGCCGAGAGCATGCTCTCACCCATGTCGTCAACCTCTACCGTCTCAAGTGTGGCGTCCCCTGCATCTCCTGTGAGACGCGTACTAGGCTCTTCCCCACAAGCAGCATCTTTGGGGCGGTCGACCATTGCACCCCCACATACGGTTATAGAGGGCCCGGCACCAGCTGTTATTGGAGGAGGCGGAGGTGCGATGCGGAGGAGCTCACTGGGTGATTTGAAGATCCCTGAGAGAATCAGCCAGGCACAGGTCGGGCTGAGGAGGGATATGGAGCGCGTGAGGGAGTTTGCTGCAGGCGTTGAACGTAAGTCTTTTGAAACCTTGGTTTTACGAAGTACTAAAATCACTGTAGAACTCAAGGAGCTACAAATTACATATGAAGGCCTTGTAGGGGAAGTACAAGCCATCCTCGACGCTCATGCATACAGTCATTCGCAACAGCAGCAGAGGCAACCACGCGCTACCTCGCCCAGTTTCTTCGCCAACTTCCCTCGCCCAACGTCCCGCAATCGGTCAAACACAAACCCGTCCGCCAGTACCACTTCCCTCTCAGCTACTCAATCCCCACCATCCTCAGCGCCGTCTTCCTCCAATACAAACGTTACTGCAAGTCAACTCGCTTACAAGCAGCTTGCATCAGCATATTACACCATCTCCTCAAAGTACCGCATCTCCTGGGAGTGTGCTGAGCTACTCATCGAGCTCGGGAGCACCAGCGGCGAGCGCGGGCCACCCACGAGTGTCTCCGCACCCGTAATGCCCACCTCGTCTATGGACACGGGTACCAGAAGGTCCATGGGCCGCGAGCGTGCTATCACCCTCGGGGGCGGGGAGGAGTCGAAGCCCCCAACGCCAATACCAGGGCAGGCATCAAGCATGTCCACAATGAGTTCAGGGATGAGCGGCAAGTCCAGCTGGCGTGCATCCACAGGGAAGCACGACTTGAGCTACAGGCAACTCGTTCTACTGAAGGAGATATTAACTACCGGTGACGCAGCGGGTGCGGCAGCGGCAGATGAAAGATCCATTCCGGAGGAAGCAGTTAGTGTGAACCGGGACTGGAGGTGGGGGAAGGACCCGACATCGAGCACGATCACTTTGCCATCGGAGGATAGCTCCATGATGGGCGGAGACGGTTCGGGTTCGGCTGACCCAGAAAAGGAAGCAAAGTTGAAGAAGAAGCGGAGGGCCAGTCGACTAGGGATGACGGGGCTCAGAGATATGCTGAGGTCACTGAAGCGCTCCCAGACGAACGTGTTGGCGAACCCGCTACCGCTACCGCTTCCTTCAGCCGCCCTAAATTCTTCTACTTCATTGAGTACGACTGATAACTCTTCCATGGACAGCCATAGATATCCACATGCGCGGGTCGCTCCAACCCAGCGTAGACGCTCCAAGACCAGCTCTGGGCCTGAGTCTGCTAGTGTACGTGTTGGCCGTCCTACGACACCGTACAGCCCTTCCTCGCTCTCCAGCAAGCCGTCGCCCGGACGGCCCTCCCTCGCTTCCATCTTCCGTATTGGCCAGAAGGGGAAGCCCGCTTCGCCTGAGCTGCCGCCCGAGTTTCGTGAACATAACCATTACCGCCAGCACAACCAGTCCCAGACCCAGGTTCATAACAACGCCTCGCGTTCACGTTCTGTCTCTCGTCAGGAGAGCAACAACACAGGTGAGGAAGAAGAAGATTGGGACCGCATGGATGATGCATCGGACATGGACGCAGCTGCACGCATGCTGGGTATTGATGGATCTGCAACGGTCCGCGGCAAGAGCAGGAAAGGGCGCTCACCGTATCTCCAGGATGCATACGCCCCTTCGCTGCCATCACTATCACGACCAATAACTCCTAAGCGGACGGCAAGTGGCTCTCAGTCCTCCATTTGGGGTGGCGAAGGGAGCGGCAGCGGTAGCGGAACGCCCCCAATGCCGCAGCATATCAGGTCAACGCGGTTATCTAACGTCGAGGAGCACGCGAACACCGGCGAAAAGAGCTCCGGGACCTCACAGCCCCGTCCTTCATCGCGGGGGAGCCAGTTTCGAGCAGCCATCTCTCGTCCTCCTGTGATGAAGAATGGGTCTGTGCGGTCGATGCCACCGCAGTCGATGGCGACTGCGCTGCCAGACCCGACGCTCGCGATGACGCCGGAGAATATTAGGCCACTTTTAGAGAATGCACGAGAGGTGCAGGCGAGGCTGATGGAGTGCATTGCAGAGATGCAAGCGCTGCTGGCAGCGTATCTCCATCCTTGATTGGAAGGACTTGTGGACTTGGACAATTGTTTGATTTGTGCAACTCGTTCCGTTCTGCATATCGCAACCGTATATTAGTATTCCTTTTTGTGCATCGTCCCCCCCCCCCTCCCCTCTGCGATACCCTATATCCTCCTTCATCCGATCGTCGCAATCCTTGCTGTGCTGTACTCTGCTTTCCGTACTTATTATCCTAGACACAATCCACGCTACTTATACTCAATATCATCCCGTTCTTTTTGCCCAAGTTTGATGGTTTTGGCAAAGTCTAACGAAGCACCTAAGCTGGGATAGTCCTGGATATTTTACCTGGACCAAGGAGTATATTTTGTTAAGCTCCAGATTCTGTGTAAAACCGTAATGGTCTGCCTACAGCTATTGTATGATTGTTGAGTGGGTTCCCGGAAAACGTTGATACATATTAGACAGATACTGCAAACGGGATCTCTCGAAGCCGCCATGATCCGAGATGTTTAGTAGGCTGAAAGAGTCAGGCCTCAGTCCTCGAGACACTGTTTCTATACTATTTCAAAGAAAACAGATGACTTCGTCACTGGGATCTTTCGAGGAACAGGACCACAACCTGGAAGTTCATCCGACGCGCGGTCATACGTGCTAGGAGATAAGCTGTGCAAGACCCAGTGGAACGTTCTGACGGATCGCGTGCTTCCAAGAGCTACCCAAAATCAAAATTTGTGCTGCTGCTCTGACCTATCGAGGTCGGAGGAAGAAGGCAATTCAATTGACGGGTAATTTTGAAATGTGCCTGCTTCGATCAAATGCATACCTCCGGGCGGAGGTAGATTTGAGGTGATCGTGTGGTGAATGAAAGTCCCGAGACCGGGGATGAGCCAATACAACGACATACCCCTAAACTTTGGATCTTGGGTGGTCCCCGGTCAGTGGTACCTAGCCAATATAAATTATATAATATACTCCCCCTTCTCCTCCTCCTCCTAGCCGAAATCCTGATCAATGGTATGAGGAACGGGTTGAAATGAATTCGCGAAATCAGATTCTTTCCTGGATGTTGTAGATTCCGCCAGGGAATCCGAAATCGAGACCAGCAAGCTCCAGAATTGATCTACCTGAGGCCTGAAGTTTTGTATCCGATTTTTTTTTCTTACGCATCAGTAGTGTCTCTGTCCAAATTCAACGGTAGATCCATATAACCCACTCCACACATCAAAAGCAAAGATCCAAGCTAATCTCGAATAAGCCAGATATCGGAAGTTGGGGCAAGAGGGAATCTGAGGGATGTGGATGGACTCTTGTTGTGTTATGTAACGTGTGACATGTTGACACGCCAAGAATTTTGACTTCAATCGAACTGTCGACATCTTTCTAGCTATCTCTTTGAACTTCGAATCTGGTTATGCGAAATGATCCAAAACGCTTGCAGACCTATCTCTAGCTTTGGGCATTAAATTACGACATAGGTTCGTGTCTCACTACTATTCCAGACTGCCAGTAAATGCTAGTTAAAATTTTGAGGTTTATGAATATCGATATCATGATGGTGACTCTTCTCCCTGGCGTAAAACTGTGCATCTGTGTGATGCTATGCTAGATGTATCTGTGCGAGACAGTGCTTCGGATTTAATCAATTGCGAACCAATTCTTCCTCTGTTACTGCAACGTAACCGTTCATCTCACTGCGATTGGTACGCATAACCAAGCCATTCGTTGGTTTCATTTCTTCGTTGAAAATTATCCCTTTTAGCATATTCGCCCGAGACATTGATAATATCTTTTGTGAACCTGGAGTAATGGCACTACCATCGCCAAGCTCATTGCTCAATCAACAGGTTACCTGCCCTGACCTTCTATCAGGCCACCAGGTAACCCATACCATGGGGCGCTCTGACAGACCGTACGCTTGGGAGGCAACAAGATCTTTCTGTGACGGCGAGCGTATTTCTCTCTTGGGTAAATGTATATTTGAAGGTGTTAGGCGATTCCAAGGCTCTGGAGACTAGCTTTTTGTGTTTATCTAGAATGTTTCAACGCTGGAGAAGGACCCAGTTGTTATTCCTCGAAGGCTTGCAACACTCGCCCTTATCGAGCGCCCAACTGTTTGCTTCATTCAGGATTGTCATACTGTGGGCCTTTAAATTTTATGATATTCTCCATCTGGTTGATGAGTGAATTCTGTAGCTGTATAAGCGGTCTTGTGCATGTCTTGGGTACTTGGTTCAGGACACGGGTGTCAAGGCACATCGCGACCCAACTCCATCTTTTGTCGAGGTTTAGATAGCAAACAACTCGGCCGCTCTGCTGCACGTTCGTGATTCTCTTGTATCTTCTCATCGGCAGATTGGATTTGACTCCCCTTGTCATATTATACCACTAACCCACCCACTTCCTTCACCCCATAAAGATTTCTTGAGAGATATTAAGCTTTTTGTTGCCGTCCCTCGATTCGCCTTCCTCTGCACGGCTGTCAAACCACAAGAAACTCTTGGGGGCCTCATGTTCAGTTTGTCCGATTCGGCGCATAAGTTGCTCGATCCGCCATAGATAAAATATGCAATTATAGGCATGTAGATGACTTGACACTGACTGAGGGGGGAAAATATCCCCGTCTAGAGCCACCAAAGCGGCCTATAAGAGCTCTCCGTTATTGGTTGCAAACGACCAGAATCTTCTCTCTTCCCAGATATGAAGTACAATCTCTTCCCTTTCATCGGGTGTCTCGCCTTATTCCTGCCGTTGACGGCCCACGCTTTGCATATTAATTACAACTTCAACATCGCCAATAGTGTCGTCTCTCCCGACGGCTACTCGCGTGCTGGAGTCATCGTTAACGGCATATTTCCCGGGACGTTAGTTCAGGCGTCCAAGGACGACACTCTCCATATTACTGTGAATAATCAACTCATAAACCCAAGCATGAGGTGCGCTTTCAGAAGCATAGGCAATTCATGCTACTTTTCTAACCATCACAACAGGCGCAGCGCTACCATTCACTGGCACGGTCTGGTAAACCTCTACTCTATCTGAATGAACAAGAAGACGAATTTGCTTATTTCTTCCTAGTTCCAATTTAGGACTGCATCTGAAGATGGGCGTGCGTCTCTTCCTTCAATTTTCAATAAGGCGCCCCTGATCTGAGCCATTTACTAGCTGCCGGCGTTACGCAGTGCCCAATCTCTCCTGCCCACTCATACACATATGATAGTAAGGCGAGATATCCCTGAAAAGGCCTTTTCCTAATCCACCTCCTTTCAGTGCCGCTTAACGGACAAGCAGGTACCTTCTGGTAGGCATTAACCGTTTTTTTTTTCAATAATTTTCTTGCTGATTCTGGATCACCATCGGCAGGTACCACAGGTACGCCTAGCGTTGAGTTCTACGTCGTGGACTAGACCGACTTGCGAAAAATTTAGCCATCTATCCTCACAATATGTCGACGGACTTCGCGGGTATGTGCAGCCATAATTTTATGGCGACTGCCTTCTGATTAAGCATATCCTCAGAGCCTTGGTCGTCTATGGTTAGCTTTCTTAATGACGTTCGAAAGTATGTTTTACCCCGGGCACCATCACAGACCCACAGGACCCCCATGCTTCTCTTTATGATTACGACGACGCCAACACCGTCATTACCTTAGCTGACTGGTACCACAAGGTCAGGTTTATTTCCTCGGCTTTCTACAATTTGCTTGATACTTTCATTAGGCCGCCCCGAGCATTCAGGAAATCTACCTACGCGGGAATGGAGGCGGTAATCATGAACCTGTCAGTACCACATCAAACCCTCGATAAGCCAACATGTCGCTAAACACTTATTCTTGCAGATTCCCGATGCTGGCCTCATAAACGGGGCAGGCCGTTATAAAGGTGGTCCTGCGACTCCTTGGGCCCGTGTCAACGTTGTCGCTGGGAAGCGCTATCGTCTTCGTGTCATCAATATATCAGCTTACGCTGGCTTTGAATTCTCTATCGAAAGCCACAGTCTGAAGATTATCGAGGTGAGAATTATTGACCTCTTCTATCTATGATCGTTGCCCGATCTCTAAAATCACATCAGCTTGATGGAATCAATCATGCACCGCTCACCGTGGACCGCATGATGGTTTATGCTGGTCAACGTTACTCGGTCGTAGTCCATGCAAACCAGGCGGTCAAGAATTACTGGATCCGTGCTCCCATGGAACTCCAGCACTCCTCGGATAACAAGAACTGTGAGACTCGGTTTTTCTATTACCCTAATGAACCTGAATTGATGAATCAATTCTATAGTGGACACAGAAAATGTATATGCTGTGCTGCACTACGCTGGGGCACCCGCAGCAGAGCCCACCACCCGTGCCCGCGGAAGTTCTGGTACACTACTTCAAGAACACCTCCTTGCTCCCCTCGAGAACCCAGGTGCTCCCGGCGGCAACCACCCTGCGGACAGGTCCATTGATTTGGGATTCACCCGGAACACAAATGGCCAAACAGAGGTCTGTATCCATCAACATCAACATTGCCAACACGTCATTGTTTCTAAATTGGGTTCAGTGGACGGTAAATGACATCCGCTACGAATCGCCTGACCTCCCTACTTTGCTCAATATTGTCGCCAACGGCTTCACTGCCGAGCCTGACTTCACTACTCACGAGAACACTTACGTTCTTAAGAAAGACCAGATCGTTGAACTTGTCATCCATGGATCAGCAAATGGTTTGGGATTCATTTAACTATAAAATCTGATTTTCGCTAAACCAAGGACTATTTTCTTCAGGCCATGTCCAGTAAGTCTATGAAGATCTTTGTGGTTTCGGGCCGTTGATTGATTACATGATTTCTCAAGTCCCTTCCAGTAAGTAAAATAGCACTATAATGCAAATTAAAATTGATGTCGATGAATAGTCTACACGGCCACCCCTTCGACGTTATTCAAGGAAATTCGGGCCCCGCTAACTACATTAACCCCCCTCGTCGCGATGTTGTCGGCGTTAAAGGTGTGAAATATTTCAATCCAACTCTTTAATCCCGCCGACAAACCTTTTCCTAGGTGGTACAGTCATCATCCGCTTCAAGGCCGATAACCCTGGCCCTTGGTGTGTGACACATCAATCTCTAAATACTCTCAACTTACATAGGCTCTGAAACAAAGGTTCTTGCATTGTCGTAAGTTGCATCATTTGGTTATGTATGAGAACCAGACCTAAGTTTTTCCACCTGTTCTCACAGACATTGGTATTTCTTCATTCCTTGGTGTTGTAGATGAACAGCGTTTGAAATCGTTATTCTAGATTGGCATTTGGAGGCTGGTCTCGCCGTCGTTTTTGCCGAGGCGCCCAACGAGCAGCGCACTGGCCCTGCTCCCCAAATCATTAAGCAGTCGTGGCTGGATCTCTGCCCTATCTACCGGGCTCTTCCTCCTGCTCTACAGTAGGCGGCTGCAGCACCTGGTTTCTTGAACTTCTCGTTCATTCAAGTATTTAACTTACCTATCCTTATTTGTTTATGATTGTGTACACTTGTGGCGCAGATGTTCTACATACGTGTCAGCTGTTAAATTAACCTCCAAATTTCAAAGTATATCCACTAGCCAAAAATATATTAAAATTTTTACATTCTTGTATTTTTGCGAATTTTTGGATGCAAAGAATGTTGTATACATATCTGAGAATACCAAAAGACTATCTCGCAGTATTAATGGTTTGTGATGGTCCAGGCCAAGTCCCAGACCAATCCGAGTGCCGAGAGACGAGGAGCGAGGTTTGGAGCGGGTTTGGAGTGATAGTCACTGGTGTTGATCCGACGAGGCGTGCAAACAACGAGTGCGCGAGTAAATAGAGTGCCCGTGATCTGTACACTACGCCGAGGCTTTTCGGTAACTAAGAGTCTGTGAACTAAGGTAAGAGTCCTTTGAATAAGTAAGGAGACCATTGATAACTAAGAGACCGTGGTCCTAGGGACCTGACGCTCACATGATTTCCGGCAATCTACAACGTACATGTTACATCTAGATCTATTCTTCGGCCTTACTCTTTTCTTGAGACCGGAATCCTTCCACGTCTTTTTCCCACAGAAAATGGGTGAAATGAAAAGTTTCCGTTAAAAGGGTAGAAATATATTATCTCTCCTGCGAACTAGAAATCAATATGCTGTGCAGGAGTTATTCGTTGTCAACCGGTGAAAACAACATCTACACAGAGCATTGGAGATGCATCAAAGGATTCTTTCGACTCGCGAAAACATATTTACCGAGTAAATTTAAAATCCATTTCCATGGCAAAGCGCTGTTCGCGTGTACCGAGATTGCGCCACAGCGGAACGCGGGTCGCCGAGGGCTTGGCTGGTCATGTGATCGGTCCATCACGTTCTCGGAAGTGGTCCGAAATTTAGTCGCGAGTGCCTGAGGTTTCTTTTCCAAGGACCTTCGACTTGACTTCCATCATGAGCATTCTTGGGCCTGCCAGAGCGCTCAGAGCAGCCCCTCTCGTAAAAGCTTCTAAATTCGTGTCAAGAGCTCCCGGAATCGTTTTTAGGCGTTGTCTGGCTACCCCTGGAGATGCCGTGGGTTTATTGCCGTTGCTCCTCTAGGACATCGAGCTAATTCGTTATCTTTTTAGCTGAAGAAAACCCCACTTCATGACTTCCATGTGGATAATGGCGCGAAGATGGTCCCATTCGCTGGCTACTCAATGCCTTTGTCCTATGGTGACGTCGGTCAAGGCACGCCTTTTAATCTCTCCTTGAAAAATGAAATCCTTATGCTATTCTAGTGGCAAGTCACCATCACGTACGAACTAACGCAGGACTCTTTGACGTGAGCCATATGGTTCAATCCAAGTACGTCTTGCATATGCGAAATTTATCATTGAAACTAACAATCTCCAGCTTCCGTGGTCCCACCGCGACAGAGTTCATGGAGTGGCTCACTCCATCCTCTCTCGCGACGCTCAGCCCTTACCACTCGACCCTCTCTGTCCTACTTAATGAGCGAGGCGGAATCATCGACGACACGATTGTCACGAAGCACTCCTCTGATGCATATTACGTCGTTACCAACGCTGGGTGCCGGGAGCGTGATTTGCCCTGGATTCAGGGAAAAATCGCGGAGTGGAATGCTAGTGAGAAGGGAAAGGCTGGTCCGGTCGAAATGGAGGTGCTTGAAGGATGGGGTCTTCTGGCGCTTCAAGGTACGTCCTGAGGATATCGTGCGGCTTTGCAAGTGTTAATCGTGGAATGTAGGCCCGGAGGCGGCAGCGTACCTTCAAACCCTCACCTCATTTGACCTCAAGCAGCTTACATTCGGCACATCTGCGTTCGTCCCAATTGAGGGATTCAATCTCCATGTAGCCCGCGGCGGATATACTGGCGAGGACGGCTTCGAGGTGCGGTTTATCATTACTTTGTGTTCATTCTGGCTCACGTTGTCATTTAGATCTCCATCCCGCCATCCCAGACGGTCGAGGTTGCGAAGATGTTGAACAAGACACCTGTGCAACTCACAGGACTCGGCGCGCGCGACAGCTTGCGTCTTGAGGCTGGTATGTGCTTGTACGGCAACGAGCTCAATGAGGAGATTTCTCCGATAGAGGCAGGGCTCGCGTGGGTCATACGTTGGTCATTCATTTCCGCAATTTTATACTTCTGCTAAATTACCCAAAAGCCAAGGAGCGCAGAGAAGTTGGTGGGTTCATTGGTGCGGAGGGAGTGCAAAAGGTTATCAAGGATGGCCCGTCGAAGCGCCGAGTGGGGCTTTTCATTGAGGGCGCACCTGCCAGACGTAAGCTTACTGTATTGTGCCTACAGTCCGCATTCTTATAATTCCATTCAGAGGGTGCCAAAATCTTCGCGCCGTCAGGCGTAGAAGCGCTAGGTAATCGTTTGCTGAAATCATATTTAGCTGCCACCTAATATTGGTATAGGAGTAATAACCTCCGGTATTCCATCTCCAACTTTGGGCAAGAACATCGCTATGGGCTACGTGCAATCCGGTTGGCACAAGAAGGGGACAGAGGTTGAGGTAGATGTGCGTAACAAGCTGAGAAAGGCTGTGCTAACGCCGATGCCATTCGTTGCTCCCAAATACTGGAGAGGTTAGAAGGATATTAAATAAATTCTGAACCTCATAATGGTATCTTTCCGTGAATTAAAAGAAAATATCTAAATCCGCGTCTTGCTCGCTGTGGTGGCAACAGGCGGTGATCCAACTATGCACCCCTTCTTGAACCTGAACCACCACCATCGTTTTAAATTCCCACGGTTCACACCTGCTGGGATGGGGAGCTAGCCTCCCCTCCAGCCCCCTACACACTCCCTACCCCACTGCCCGGCCACTTCTCTGGCCGTACCACCGACCCTTGTGACCCAGATGCCCTCCCTAGCATTCTGTGGCACCCCCAGCCCCCTCAACAAGAAGGCTTGGCAGCCAACCTCTTTTATTAGTGCGAAGGCCGCCCTCTAGGGACCCCCGGGGAGCCGCCTAGGTTCCCCACCACCACCAGCTGCTTTGGTGGCACTCGAGGCCAATGCCTCACCCCATCCCCCGCGCCCCCCACCTCTGGGGGTACCCATCCACCTCGGCCCTGGGACCTCAAACCCCCAATTGCCATGCCTCCCCCACGAGGCACCACTCGGCTTTGGCCACCCCCCTCGGCTTTGGCCACCTGTCCACCCCGGCTACTCCCATGCCACGCAGAGCACTGCCACCCCATCACTGCCACATCGCGCTCATGCCCGGTGCTGGCCCTCTACAAATGGCGGTCAGGACACCCCTGGCTGTCGCTGCCACCCTCAAAGCGGCACCCAAGCCCCCGCCCCTCAAAAGGCATTTTCCTTTTAGATCTCAACTATTTAGGCCAAGCCCCCTCCCCGGTTGAACAGCGGCATCAAAACCAAAGGCCCAACCACCACCGTTCGAAGTCGCCGGTCTGCGTGACCCCCGCGGCAGCATATAGGGCACCTCCTCGGAACTCTAGCGGTTGTATACTTACATTTCCTTTTTCAGTTTCCTTTTCTCTTTTTCACACCATTCTCACACCAGGGACGGTACTTAGCACACCCACCCCCCATACCCTTACAAATATTACTTCGTCTTACCAGCCCAACAGTGGCACACCTTCTTTACCCATACCTCACAGCGCCCGTAGTCCACGAGTACTTAAATGTGCTATATAAATTGGGTTTTTTCTTTTTAAAAAAAAGGTGATCCAACTATGACATACGTATCACGTGACAGACGATCTCGTAAATTCCAGAAATTAGACTCTAGCTGGAGGAATCATATGAGGGCTAGCGAGCCTGCTCACTGGTACGCTCGTCTCAACGCTTTCTCTTTCCCAATGTCGCGGATTCAAAATACCAGGAGCCTTACAAGATTCATCACCCAGAGGCCCACCAGTGGGAGGTTGGGATTGACTGGTCCGACCTTGCGCGCGGGATTCTTTGGACGCGCAAAGTTTACGCCTGTCCCACTCGTACGTCACTATGCCCAGCCTCCAGGCGGAGCTGGAGGAGCTGGTGGTGGATTCCCGTCGTTTAGTTTTGGTCCACAACACCAGAAAGGCGATGCGTTGAAGGAATATGTGCGTCCTATTTCAGTGTATTTTTCATTTTTAATGCTAATGGTGCTGCATTAGAGCGTTGACCTGACGGAAATGGCGAAAGATGGCAAGCTAGATCCGATTATTGGACGCGACGAGGGTGAGACTACTTCAATTTGGTTGTTACGGAATATTGACAGATTAACCAGAGATACGACGGACTATACAGAGTGCGTTTGACTATGAATATTAATTTGAATTACTATTCATTTCTACACAGTTCTTTCTCGAAGGACAAAATCAAATCCTGTGGTACGTGTCTAGTGTTTCCAACACAAGCATATTTCTCACTTCAACGCAGCTCATTGGGCCACCTGGTGTCGGGAAAACTGCCATTCTAGAAGGCCTAGCGAGCAGGATCGTCGCCAAAGAGGTTCCTGAGGTGAGAGTCCATCCATGTATAATCTGAAATGTTATTAAATACACTCAGTCCTTGCAAAATAAAAGAGTGGTTTCTATCGACCTCTCCGCTATTATGGCGGGCTCTGGTATCCGTGGTCAGTTTGAAGAAAAGTTCAAGGCACTCATTCGGGACATCGAGGATGAGGTGTGTTTGAAGTTTTAACTTTATGACGTCAGTATTTACAAAAGGCTAGGCAGGAAATGTAATTTGCTTCATTGATGAAGTCCGTAAGTGCCATCGATTGGTGTGTTCCACTGTTTTCTAACAACATGTCATAGATACTCTCTTCAACCTCGGCAAATCTGAAGGGAGCATCGACGCAGGCCAAATGATTAAACCCGCCCTGGCAAGAGGTCTGCAGCTAGTAGGCGCCACAACGCGTACGTTAACTCTCAAATACATAGTGCGGCTACCAACTTCTTCCAGCCGATGAATACAGGAAAACTATCGGCAAAGACGCGGCACTGGAACGAAGGTTCCAACCTGTAACAATCGACGAGCCCACCGTCGAATCTACCATCTCCATTCTCCGCGGTCTCAAACCACGGTATGAGGTGCATCATGGTGTTGAGATATCCGACGGTGCTCTTGTGACAGGTTAGCTTCAACGTCTTCTCCCTACCTGATATCTCATGTTCAACTGCCTTCAGCCGCTGTCTACAGCGCGCGGTATATTTCAGATAGATTCCTTCCAGATAAAGCCATTGATCTAGTAGACGAGGCTGCCTCGGCGCTGCGACTTGCACAGGAGTCCAAGCCCGACGAGTTGGAGGCCCTACACCGCGATATTGTGACATTGGAAATCGAGCTTGAGAGTTTGAAGAATGAGACGGATGTGTTCAGCGTCGAGCGACGGGCGAAGGTTGAGTCAGACCTCAGCCTCAAGAAAGAAGAGGCAGCTCAGCTCACGTCACTTTGGCAAGCCGGTACGTACCCTACTACTCACGAAATATTCAATAGCTAACCATTCCCACAATAAAGAACGCACAAGACTGGAGCGTATCAAAAACGTGAAACAGCGTCTCGAGGAGGCGAAGCACCAGCTGGAGGTGGCGCAGAGGCAGGGCGAGTATGAGCTGGCTAGTCGTTTGCGCTTCTCCACTATCCCCGACCTCCAGCGGCAGCTGCCAACGGAGGGCGAGCCTGGCAAAGAGGACATCGAGTCGCCGCTCGCGATGCTCCATGACCGTGTCACCTCGAACGACATCTCTCGTGTTGTAGCAAAGGCTACAGGTATCCCAGTGCAGAACCTGCTCAAGGGTGAACGCGATCGCCTCGTCCACGTACGTGGTTCACCAATGCCCGTTGACGCTTTTTGATGCTTATCAAAACCAATGCCGCCTCAGATGGAGGACGAGCTACGAAAACGTGTTGTGGGCCAGGATCACGTCGTGACTGCGATCAGCGACGCTGTGCGCATATCTCGGGCTGGGTTGCAGGCGCCCAATCGTCCTGTTGCGTCGTTCCTATTCATGGGACCTACGGGAGTCGGTAAAGTGGGTTGACCATCTACTTTCCTTGTTCTACACAATACTCAACCACGTCAAACTTCAGACAGAATTGTGCAAAGCGCTCGCATCATTCCTGTTCAACGACGAGCGGCGTGGATTGTTAGTCATGTTTTTTCATTGACTAGTATTATGCACTTACGGTTAACCCACTCAGGATCAATATTAACATGTCAGAGGTAGGCTTCATCTGAAATTATATCCAGAACGAGTTCTAACTCCCGTTAGTATCATGACCGACACACAATATCGCGTTTGATAGGAGCAGCGCCTGGTTACGTCGGCTTTGAGGAGGGAGGACAGTTAACGGAGGCCGTTCGTCGCGAACCATATGGTACGCTGAAACCCTCTTTTTTAGTATGTCCAATCACTGATTATCTGAAGCTGTCATCCTGCTTGATGAATTGGAAAAGGCGCACAAGGTTAGGCTTCGTTTAACAATCTTGTCTATGACATACCTATACTCGCGCCTGTTAGGACGTCGCCATGATTCTGCTACAAATTCTTGATGAGGGAAGTATCACTGACAGTCAAGGACGGAAAGTCGACTTCAAGGTTGGTGCTAATATCTATACTATATCCCGACACAGTATGCTAAGCACCATCCAGAACACCATCATTTGCCTGACGAGCAACCTGGGTACGTAACTCTACTTGTGATACCATCGCCAGCTCTAACCTCGTTTACAGGCAGCGACATCCTCGCCCATACTTCTGCCTGCGCCGACGATGGCGTCGTCACTCCTGAAGCAAAAGACGAGGTCCTCGAACGCGTCTCCGAGCACTTCGCGCCTGAACTGCTGAACCGTCTTGACTCCATGCTCGTCTTCAACAAGCTCTCACGCCAGTCCATCCTTGAGGTTGTTTCTCTGCGTCTGAAAGACGTCGCGGACCGCCTGCAAAACCGACATATTGCCTTGGACGTTGACGACGCCGCACGGCTGTGGCTTGCGGACCAAGGGTACTCTGAGGTCTATGGTGCGCGTGCCATCGCTCGCATCGTGCGCACCGACGTGCTCTTCCCGCTCGCGCAGAAACTTCTACGGGGGACTATTAGGTTCGTATCCTCGTTGCCTTCCGCCACTTCGTCAAGGCTCAATGGTTAACTTGTGATGTGTAGGGATAGGGATACGGTCAAGATCCGCGTTTCTGAGGATGGCAAGACGCTAAATATCCAGGATAACCACGCTCCCGATCCTACAGCTATCACCACAGATACGGTTTCACGACATGGTATTCATGAAGAAGAGGAAATTCACTGAATCCGACGCAAACCCAAAAACAGCCTTACGATTAACATTAATTTGGAAAGGATCACCCCCATTCTGTAGCCCTATAAATAGTTCCACTGCTTAATATCCTTGTATATTTGCTTAATGATGTAGTTCATAACAAAAATGGAAACATTTTCAACTTCTTCAATTCCCGTTTATACACAACAAAAGCACAAGTGATCAAGAAAGAAAAAAGCAAGAAACCTCTCCATCATCCTCATATCCTCTACAACAATGTTGGGCACCAGCCCCCGAGAAGCCATGTTTCCCTCATGCACCCATAAGCTGCGCAGCCGCCTTCCGCGCATTCGCACGTAGGCTTTCCACCTGCACCTCCAGGTTCCTGATTTTCTCCCGTGCGTCGCGGAGGTCCGCATTCAGACGCATGTTTTCTTCCTTCAATGCAGAGGATGATGTCTATAATATGTGCCGGGTCAGTAATCTGCATGGGAAGAGTAGTTGATAAAATGCAAAAACGTTAGACTTACATCAGCGCCTGTAGTTTGCGAGCGCGCGACAGGGGTATGTTTGGGCTCGAAGATGGGCGATGCGACCGGGGATGGTTCCGGGGAGTCACGTACTGGGGCAGGGGCTGCAGCCTGGGCACCGTACGAATTGCTGCGTGCAGGCGTCGGCACAGTGGCGGAGGCCGGGGCTGGGAGGGACGCTGCTGGGGTGGAGAGCACGATTGGTGTCGGGAGGGGTGGTGGGGCAGCCGTGGATGAGTAGGTTGAGCCGGAGGCGAGGTCGACGAGGTTGCGTGGGGCGTTCTTGCCTGAGAAGAACTCGGCGGCGCTGAGGGAGGGCTCAGAAGAGGCAGCGGGAGGGAAGATGTCCGACTGGAAGGAGTCAGCCTGTTGGTGAGGTGGGTAGCGGATTAATTTTCCACGTTTCGCTGTAGAATGAATGTGTAGGAACTTACTTTACGGGGGACAATGAAGCCGATGGGTTCGATTGAGGAGCCATGTACTTTGTACGCCCTAGCGATCTCACACTCGGCAACGTTGAGGGCACGGCGAGGGAGGAAGCACATGCCACGCTGGGGGTCGGAGGACTTGTGCTCCGAGAGTGCGTGTAGGGTATCGGATTCATATTCATAGTATCGAATATTGCCGTCACTGTATGGTGAAGTTAAGTGAAATGTTAAACAGACAAAAGTAGGAGGCATGTACCCTTTGCCCGCTATAAAAGATTTATGAGCCACAAGAGACGAGCCAAAGACGTTGGGACATACCCAGGAAAAGAATGTTATTGTCAGTCCAGAAGGGCATCACGACGCCAGAGGACTGGTCCAAAGTGATTGTCTTGACGTTCCCCAATGCTCCTGTCTCCCAGATAGCGACCTGGCGATCTGACATCTTGCTAAATCCAGTGGTGGCAATCTTATCAAGGTCCCCCATCCACACGACTCGCGCGCCCTTGATGCCGCCATGGCCGTCAACGACACGGACAGCATCACTGCCAGCCCGCGGATCGAAGAGCCGCAGCTTCCTGTCCCTGCACGTCGTCGCAAGCAGCGTTCCGGTCGGGTTGAACGCGATGCTCTGGATCGCATCTCCGTGGCCGCCAAGGACCGATCGCGCGTCCTCTGGGTTGGCGAGATCCCATAGCTTTACAGTGTGCTCACCAGAGGCGCTGGCTAGCACATTCGAGGCGGTAGGATGGAACAAGACCTGGCCGATCTTGCGCGGCGAGGCGTCAATGCGCGCGACAGGGTCAAATTCTTGTGGCACCCAACCCTCTTGTCCCCAGCCCTCGAAAGCCGAAGCTTCCACCTTCCAGATCATAACCTTCCCGTCCTCGCCACCCGATGCAACAACGGAGTCGTTGTGCGGCGACCAGTCGGTGTCGAGCACCGCAGCGGTGTGGCTTCGCGCTAGCGGAAGGCTGTCTGGGAGCTTGTGGGGAAATCCGGCGATGGGTTGGAAGGGAGATGGCAAAGGCAGGATCGCAAACGCGCCGCCGCCAGACGCGTTCCAGTTGACGCTGAGATATTGCTGTGATCGCGTGAGCTCGCAGTCACCCCTGAGATACACAATGACTTACTCCCGAAGCTGAGATGATATTAGTGTCCCAAGCGCTGTTCGTGACCTTGACGTTCTCTATTCCATGCTCCTTCTTCGACGGTTGACCAAAGACATGGCTGGAGTCGTGAAGGAAATTCAATGACATATCAATGCCATCTATAAAGGATCCCTGGACTTACCGATACTTCGAGGCGCGAACAAACCGGGACATTATAGAGAATCTTCAGCCTTTTGAAAGAAAAGAAAGCGTAGAGTGGATGAAAAGGCTAGGCAAGGTGGTGGTCAAGGCACAGCTGTAACTTATCATCGAGTTTGTAGTCGATTTGGTTTTATTTGCTAAACCGTGAAGTATCTGATTAGATCAAGCTTGCTTGTCTATTGCCATCTCTTCAGATCTTTCTTCGTATTTCAAGACTGAAAATGACACTGAAAAATGAAGAATGGAAGACACTTATAGATGCCAAAGTTGGCGAAATTCAGAGCTTACCACCTTTCGCCCCGGCTGCATCACCTCCTTCAATAGCGAAAGATATAATTGCGCTCGCGATAGATCACACACTCCTCAAGCCTGATGCGACACCTGAGCAGATAGACGGGCTATGTGACCAAGCTCTGCAGTATAAATTCACAGTAAATTCATCGCATTGCGCCGACTAATGATTCAGGATCGGACTCACTTTCGTACTAGTCTTGCTGTGTAAATGGCGCCTATATCGCACAGGTTTCCAAGCGGCTAGACGGATCCTCCAGCATCCCATGCTGCGTCGTTGGGTTTCCTTTGGGCGCAGGCACTTCATCAGCGAAAGCATTGTTACAACGTTCCTCGTATCACCTCTTCTAGTACTGATGTTCTTTATTCAGCGAGACGGGCCAGGCAATCGAAGACGGAGCGAAGGAAATAGACATGGTTATCAACATCGGCGCTCTCAAATCCGGCAACTACGCACTCGTGTTCGACGACATCAAAGCCGTTGTTCGCGAGGCACGCGGCTACCCCGTCAAGGTCATTCTCGAAACAGTTTTCCTCTCGGAAGAAGAGAAGATCGCTGCTTCCTTCATTGCCGCGGAGGCCGGTGCGTCGTTTGTCAAAACGTGCACGGGATTCCTGGGTGGTGGCGCATTGGCTGCGGATGTGGCGGTGATGAAGAGGACTGTGGAGTACAAGGGTAACGTGCAGGTTAAGGCATCCGCAGGGATCCGCAGCCTGAAAAAATGCCTGGAGATGTTGGAAGCGGGCGCCGACAGAATTGGAACGTGCGTTCAACATCTACTATTCGTCAATCTGTTTCTCCAATAATATTTTCTGTTCAGCTCATCGGGAGTAACCATTATGCATGATTCAGCAACTGATTCCGATGCATATTGATCAATGAAAGTTTAATCCCAATAGAATGTCACTTTTCAGGCTCCAGGGTTTAACGTTTACTAACAGCACGTTCAATGTGGAGCGAAATTAAAATTTGCAGGTAACATGATATACAATTATAGAGACTATGTAGGTATCAAGGAAAATATCGGACAACTACACACTACATGAAGAGAACAATTAAAACGATGGTGGTCAACTCTATACACGTTCTCCTTCTCCACCAGTACCCTTCTTTTCCAGGTTCCACTCCGCTAGGGGTCCTTTGGGTGGGTCATTCCTCGAAGTCGCATACGTGAGCATCAACAACGCGCACGACGTCCATTCCATCGTTGTAGCAAGTATATATTCGCTAATCACGAACGAGTCCGTGAGCCCATGGTCTTCATAGTTTCCCGGGCTGAAGTAGTTGAACGGGGAGTACACGCCCGACATGATGCCATACACGCCGCGGACAAACAGCAGCGGCCACGCGGCGAGAAGGATGTACAGCGTGCGGTGCATGGGCTTTCCTGGATTCTCTTGGCGATACTGGCGCATGGCTTGGGCGATGCACACGAGGAGGACGCAATTGATAGTGAGGAAAATGGACTGGCCGACGGTGCGCATGACCTTGGCCCTGGTGAGGTTGGCATTGAAGTCCTTGACGCTGTCGTGCCCGCCGGCGAGCTGCGACCCGCCGCTGATGATGATGGCGTTGGCGACGATAAGGAGATAGTGCATGAGCGCCATGGGGCGGCGCTTGCGCCCGAAGAGGACGAAGGAATCGCTGAACCGTTGCCAGAGAGGCGCGTCGGGGTGGTGTCGCGGCTCGAGCCAGCTGTCGTGCGACTTGAAGTTGCGGTAGTGCCAGCTGATGAGGAAGCGGTACGCGCAGAGCACGAGAGTAAAGTATCCCTCAGCGCCTCTGGGTGAACATGAGAATTCAATATTTGTGATAAGAATGAGAGAAGAACGCACAGGATAAAGTACGCAACCAAAAGATTGACATTATCATACCCCACTATGCCAAAGGCCAGCCCGGTAGCCTGGGCAGCGAGACGGCATGTAACATGGAAAGTAATGACAGAATACCGGGAGCGCAGTTTAATGCGCCTCGTCAGATAGCCGGTAATAAGAAGGACAAAGAGGATCGTATATAGGATGAGGAACACCAGAGCAGCACTGGCTTCGGTATTTAGCCCCATGTCGATCTCAGGGGACACGCTCTGCAAGTGCGCAGTTACAGCACCCTCCTTGACAACTTGCGCTTGCTTTTTATAGGCCCTGAATGAAATGAGATGGAGTGCACATCAGTGCTGCGCATTCCTGTGTCGCATGTATTCTGTGCAGATCATGGAAATATTCTCCAGGCACAGACTGGCACAGACAAGAGAGCGGGGATAAGACTGGAGTAGTGGAGTTGAGATGCACGTGCTGGCAGTGCCATGGTACATTATATCGATTTTAAAGCCTTTGGCTCCAGGCTTAGCGTTAAATGATTCAGCGTCTTCATGCTTCACGGGTAAATCCTTCCATCCTCCACTGAAAGCACCATGCAGCCAGAAAGACTCCATCGGTGCGCTTCACACCTGTAATCGCCAATCTTTCAAAATTGCCCGTGACACTCCGCTCTGCTACCTAGAATATATTATAGGTGTAGACGTAAGAGCGGCCGACATTCTCCTAGTGCATTCGTACTCATATGAAGCTATAGAGGCGTGTAAGGGAAGTAGATGAATATAGTTGGAGGAATCCTCTTTCTTGGTTCTGAATGACGTATCAATATAAATCATAATCATCATGATGAACGCCTTGAAGGGTTCAAACCAAATATATTTTACGCGACGTGCGATAGATTCCAACACTGTAAAATTTCTCATATAATAGCGATCTTACTTGCGGGATACAGTCGCTGTGATAAGACCACTAGAGAAAGGAGCGCGTGAGATCAATAATATATCATGTGCAGAGGCATACCTCGGTGCTGCAATGGGCATAAAAACCTCCGCTTTATCCCTGCAATTCAGTTTTCAGATCAATCTCAAAAAAAGGCGACACGTAGAATACGTACGGTGGGGTGACGTTCTCAACGCCAATGTAGCGCATGTCCACGGGAATGTAGTGTTTGTTGGGTAGTGAGTACGATAAAGATTGCACGCCTGCGTTCTGTGCTAAGATGAGTTGCGCCATCTTGTATAACGTTGCCTAGTGACCATGTTAGAGGGTAAAAAGGGGGGATCGAGCCAGATGGAAGGCCTCACTTGCACACTAGCACTCTCATCTTCAGCGAACACCTCAAGGGTTACATGTCTTGCACGCTGTGCGACACCCACAGCATCCCACACGCTCCCGTCATCCCCAGCAGGCTTTCCAAGGGCAAGCTCAAGTTGTTTGGGATCCTTTGGTGGCTGGATGTTGACAGGCGCAAAGACGTATTGTAGGTCTACCGCAGTACTAAAGATGCGGTCGTCAACCTCCGGAAGGGTGGTATATTCATCACGGATGAAGTTAGAGAAGGAGGAGCCGGTCGATTTGAGGACTATCAACGAGAAAGATTAGGTCCGGTAAGCCTGGCGTAGAGAACCATACCGAGTAGGTCTGAGATGCCAGATGTCACACGCCCAACGAGTCTGTCCTTGCCTGCGGTGCCATCGATCTGTGCAAATATACGAAGGATTAGTATTGGTTTGGATAAGAAGCTCGAAGTGTACCTCGGCGTTGATAACGCGCTTATCGTCACCGTCGCGATAAAAAGAGTGTGTGTGTCCCTTGGCTTGACCCTCTGGGCTCTGGGTGTTGTTGATGGGAATTCGAGTCCAGCGTAGCTGCTCCACAGTGATAAACGCCTTGTGGATGTGTGCATAACGAGAAACAAGGTGGGTGCCGAGGTGCAGCGCAAAGTGCTCTGGGACGAGGACGTGCGGAGATATCTTCGCTAGGTCTGCGCAGGAGGATTAGTGTAAAAAACCTGTGGAGCCCATAATGATCATGTACAGTATGTAATGTTCTTGACTGAAAGCCTGGAACTTCAGTTCATTTGAACACTAAGAAAATTTGTGAAACCCACTGGAATCTGTCGCGACAACGACAGAGTTATCTGCGTCCGTGTAACTACAAGGGAAGGCCCATCAATCAATCATACTTATTCGACCACCACAAGCTGGCCAGATCAAAGAGCACCATCTTCAGAGCGCCTAGGGCGTCTATATCTTAAAAAACCGACAAAATAGGACTGACCTAACGTCGATATCCCCCTCAAGCAGTGCCGTAACGTTGTATTCAACGACGTGGTGCCAGGAGCCTTCGCGCACGACTCGAAGGACCCGTACCTTGTCCTTTCCGTAACGTGCGAGGATGTTTGTAGGAATTTCCTTTGCCAATGTAGTACTAGTAGACATGACAGTCGAAGGCGGAGAAAATGCGCTTGAGGGCTATTCAATTGTTCTAGCTCGTCAACGTTAACGATCGGTTCGGCTGATCGTCTGAGCTTAGTGGACTGTGAATGGAGAGCAATTCAGAGTCCGCCGTCAGAAGCATTCAACCTCAATCTAACACTGACAGTGATCCAACACTCGTCCCTCCTTCCACAATGCTCACATTTTCTTTGGAAACATCTCAAATTACTCCAAAATGGTATATGATGTGATATATGTTTCCAAAGGTGTTTTTTTTTCTTATCATGTTTCCAATGGAAAAACTTCTTTCGGGAAACATTCAAAGTTACACGCATCGCATCGCTTATAATTATCAACTCGCTCATCGCGCGCTCATCTTCCCACATCCTGTCTTCAGTTATCACTGGGTCAATTTCAGCTCGCTCTACGCACCGCTAGCACTCCTTTGACAACCTCCTTTCCTTGCCCTCACTCACTTCCCTACGTTCCACCACGATTTCCCATCGCCTCACGGTCACCGGTAGTGCGTTACTCTTTACACTTATGATGGGCTACACCGTCAAGGCAATCCGGCCGTCTGCGCCATCCAATCCACCTCTCGTCCTCCGAGCTGAAGACTGGATGTAGATAGTATACTGCGTCCCGTGACCAGATTCCAAGCCCCTCAATCCTAGATTCCACTCACATCTGTAGGTTTGATATCATACTTCGACAGCGCCGCAGCTCAAACATGATGTACCTAATCCCCACCGGCCTCCCCCTCACACTCGTCGCTCCGCTTTCGTTGCTCCCCTCCGCCTACGCGACCCAACCCAGACGACATCGTGAGCATCAAGGATTTGAACACATCCTGGTAAGCCCTCCACTGCGTATGCTTTCCCCTATTGGACGAACAACCTCCAACGCCTCTTCCTAGTATGATCATGCCACGCACCCCACACACGAACGTCGAGGACAGCGAGCGTCCGGGTGGGATGCAGACGTACTGGACACCGGCGGCGCGCACGTCGCCGCTGCAGAGCTATCTGGCTCACCGTCGTGTACATACTGGGGAAGGGTGTGAAGAAGGTTTCCCCATTTTCACCGCCAAGACCCAGAAGTAGGAAGGATACCATCACTTTACATACTCCCAGACATAACTTGACCTTGCTCAATCACTACGCAACTGCATGTTGCCGTTCTGAACCAGCGGAGCTTGTGTGACTTTATACAGAGCCAGTCATACTGTCGTGATACGATCTGACTGAATCGGTGGACAACTACTCGGCATGAAGGGTGATCGGTACGCACAGCGTGAGTGGCGGCTTCTGCTCAATGTTGTGATGTACTCAGGTTGACGTGAACATCATGTGCCCAGTGACGGGATGTATCCGCCCTGAGACTCTGAGTAGGCTGAACACGAGAGACTCTGGAGGACAGTACGGCTCGGGTGGAGGTGCTGGTGGGCGGGGTAACCCGCAGGGCATGGGATTCAGCTTTATCTCCTTTCCATTTGGGTGTCCCTGATCCCACATATTATATTACTCGTTCTTGCAGATACAACC
>JABCKI010005894.1:0-28236 GCA_018282025.1 Sphagnurus paluster
TATCTTCTGATTTGATGGGATATCTACTGATTAGATAAGGATATATAAGGAAATGATGGGCCATCAGGACCCTTAAGGGTCCAAAATCCACTTTTGGGGTAGGAAAAAAATTCAAAGTAAAAATTTCGAGATATGGTCGTGATGGTCGGATTCTACTCATCAATCCGCGTCGATTCCGATGGTTTTTGGACTTTTATGACCATTTTTGGGCCGGGTATAACGGTTCTAAATTTGGAGGTGCCAAGAGGTTGATTCTTAGTGTTTTGCACTGTAGGACTAAGAAGTCCTCTCATAACGTCGACTATGGCGCTTGGAAGTTCTCTGGGGTACGTTATTACGACTTCTTCGATCAGCTTCCCGTATTCATCTTTTTCTTCAGAGAATCCGACCTGCAGCTGATGTTGCCCAATGGAGGAAAGAATATCTTCAATCTGGTCCCGTACGCTAACATACTTGACGTATGCATTTTCTGGTCGGAGGATCGTAGATGTCAAGGTCACTCTGGGGTCGGCTTCCGACTGTACCATGGACTCAGCGAGGTGTGATAATCTGGGGAACACGCCGTGCGTAGGGATAACGTTGGGTTTCTGTTTCATCGACATGGTTATTATACCAGCCCTGGCAATCATAATAGGGGAATTTCTATGAATAAATCTAGCCCCTGAAGTATGATATGTATTGAATGGAAGTGTGGCGCTTGAGCTTGAGCCCTCGAATACTTTTGGAGCTTTCTTCAAATTATTTTTGAATACACTCACACGGATTCTGTGATCAAAAACCATGGTTTCGGGATTGGCAAGAGTGACTTTTGTTTTCTCGTATGACCGTGCAGCAACGAGGTAGTACATTCCTTTTCCCTGTCGAAGGTCAGCCTGAACATGGATATAAAATTATGCAGCTTTCTTTGCAGGTGTGCCGTGCGACAGCTTGCTCCACTAGTTCATCAGGTTTGCTCAAAATCTAATGCATGATGTTCGATCCGGGAAGATCATATATCTTGTTTTATTTTATTAGTACCGGGTGGTTAATGCGACATATACTATCAGTCGTACCTGAATGGAATCCAGAAGCTTGTGGATCGTGTTTAAACTGTGGGTAGAATACGAAGCATATAGTGGTGGCACAAGAATTTAAAACAAACTGAGCTATTAGCCACTTGACGCAATACTATAGACATGGGTGAGCATGGATTTCTTGGGTAAAAATAGCGTTTCTGTGCTTCCAAGGCTCAAGCTTAAGCGCAAGGTGTGGACGATACCAATAGGTATGCCAGATAAAATTGTAGGGTAGTAAATAGCATTACGATGGCTCGCTATCTAATCTTATCGTCGGAATTTCGGCGGAACACCTTCGTCCAGCAGTGCCTTCCGGTTTCTCTATAGACCAACATAAGCACAAGTCTTTGGAGTAGCCGAAGAGAAAATCTTACCTTCGCTCTTTCTCATATGTCGTTGAGCAGGACGGTTGGGGTGGTAGTGCTGGTCCACCCATTACTGTGCGTAATGGTGTTGATGTGGTCTCCTCTGTAACTTTACCGGACTCAGCCTTCCTGTTCCAGCTAGCCTTGTGGATAGAGTGCGCGCTTGGGGACAGGGTATGTGATCAGTGAAAGGTCAAGGGACTTATATAGTTTGGCCTCGAAGGTGCCGCGATGTCTCTTGTTGAGATCAAACTTGACGTTCGTGATGTGCGTGATCGTCCTGAAGATGGATGATTTCAAAACATATTTTGCAGTGACTTTGAAGTGTGCGGTTTGATGTTCCCCCACTGCACCAATAATGAAAGCGGGCTTGTATTCTCTCTCCCCCAGGATGAAGTTGTGTGTAGGCACGAAGGCATCACTGTGGTGCCATTTAATCGTTTGACTAGTGACGTTATCTGGCGGACCACACCGAGTGTCTGATGAGCTCATTCTCCACTCCCTTGTGCTCTGGGATACCTTCCTATTCCCTTGGAACTTCCCGCAAAATATGACACGACCAGTTAAATCCACCTTTATAGAGATAGAGGCCTTGCCCCCCGTTTGCTTCTCCGTGGTCAACTCCTGCTCGTTCTTAGGCCATAAATAATCACGACCCGTAACTAGCTTCTTGTCTGGGGAGCACCCCATTTCTATGGAGCAGCTCGTCATCTGCCAGAGCGTTGGAGCACTTGCGTCCAATTGGGAACAGTGAAAGGAGTAAAATGGTTCAGGTATGTCTGCGAAGTCCTCGAGCTGCGGCGGCAACGGATTATTCTTAGAGGTGGTTATCTAAAGACTTGGTGTGAGCGATCGTAAAGTGTCAAAGACGGAGAGTTACGACCGCTGGCGGGTCAACGTTGAACGCACTTTTATGATCGCACGAGTGAGAAATGCTGCTGTCGGTGACTTTTTCTCGTCTTGGTATGTGGAACTGAAGATGATAGTCGTCGGTCCATCTGGATCGCCGGCGTTCTCCTCCTTCACCTCCTTCACCTCATTCCATCGCCGGTGTTCCCCTCCTTCCCCTCCCTCCCCTTCTCCTCCCTCTTCCCCTTCGTTAGGTTTCCGGCCATTGGTGCTATCGCCACGCTCACGTAGGTCATCACCTCCCCCACATTTGTTCTCCTCATCAAGACCGTCATTGCCGTCGTCGCTCAGCTCTGCGACGGTGACCGTGAGACCCACTGGGTCCAAAAGCTTCCGGATTCGACGTTCCGTCGCCTTTGGGAGGTCTTTGGGGCATGTCAGTACGACATCTTGTGTATCGTAGTCGTCTCCATCATTGGAGAAAGCAAACTGGATTCGATGGCGCTGCCCATGAAACCGCAACAGGCTGTCGATTTTGTCCTTCATACTGCAATACTTCGTGTACGCAGCATCTGATCTTATTATTTCAGAAGTGATGTCGATAGCCTCGTCGCGTACTGCCGGTGCCGCCATATGGTGAGTGAGCAGCACAGGCTGCACTGTGCACCGCAGGTATGGTCAGCTCTAGTAGTCGGTGGGGACAGAAATTGGCAATCAGGCCTCAGGGGCTGTTTATGAATCATGAGACTAGCCCCTGTGAGGTCATGACATGTAAGACCCTCTTACCGGCGGCGTGCTAAGGGCCCAATTGTCAAGGCCAAGGCGAGTGCAGCATACCTACTATTGCCAACGTAAGAGCCAAAAAATGTGGAAAATACCCAAAAATTGCTTGCAATATATCATCATGAATGCGTGCAACCAAATCTCAAGAGCTCTCGGTACTTCCGAGACTGGTCCGGGAGGACAGGCGGGGGGATTGAGGTCTCACTCTCGGAGAGTAAAATTATAAATAGCACCATACCGTCGGAATTTCGGGGTACCAGGTCTGAGTCAACTCCCACCAAAGAAGACCGGACGTTGTTATCAGAATGAGTACCCAATCGTCTCTAGTCGTTGCTGAAGAAATCGCGAAGGTTGCGAAAGCGGCATTCGAGAGCTCTCAACTTGTAGCCCCATCCGAGCGGGTTCGCGCCCTCAACGAGATAAGGAAAGAGCTCGAATCGCGACGGACTACTATTCTAGCTGCAAACAGGGAAGATCTAGCTGTGAGTACCTCTTTTCGAAAATATAAGTAGAAGCGCAGGAATTTTCATCTCTATCCAGACAGCCCAAATTGAGGTCGATGCTGGCCGTATGTCATCGTCTCTCATCGCTCGCCTGGATCTAGGTAGGGGTGATAAGTGGGAATCCATGCTGAAGGGTGTCTCTGATGTTGCGGAGCTCCCGGATCCTACGGGGGCTGTTGCGTATGCCACAGAGCTTGACGATGGATTGGACCTTTACCGGGTGTCTTGCCCAATCGGTGTGTTGCTGGTTATCTTCGAAGCTCGCCCAGAGGTCGTCGTAAATATCGCTGCATTGGCTATCAAATCAGGTTCGCCCATATGACGCCATTTCGCTATACTATCATTCGCTGAATGAATTGTCCAGGAAATGCTGCGATTCTGAAGGGCGGGAAGGAATCTAACCGGACCGCAAAACTGCTCGCTGAGGCTATCTCTGCCGGCCTGGCTAAAACCGCGCTCCCAGGAACATATATTCAAACAATCGAGACACGCGATGAAGTCTCTTCGCTGCTTGCATTGGACCAGTATATTGATCTTGTGATTCCTCGGGGTAGCAAGGAGCTGGTTAAGAATATCCAACACAACACGAGGATTCCTGTCATGGGCCACGCAGATGGGCTATGCTCAATATACCTCGACGAGACAGCGGATTTGGAGAAAGCTAAGCGGGTGGTTGTCGATGCTAAAGTCCGTTTATTGCCTTCAACTGCTTATGATCTATCAGGTACCTATCTGCGTTGTATAGATCGATTACCCTTCGGCGTGCAATGCCGTGGAGACCCTTATCGTCCACGAGTCTTTGCTGAACACTGTCTGGCCCGAGGTTGCCAGAGATCTTTTGGCTGCGAACGTGAAGTTATTGTGTGACCCTCCCACGTTCAATGCGATATCCTCTCTCCCAAACCCCCCTAAAAATGTCCAGGCTCTAGTGCAGCCATCAGAACCTTCATCATATGATATTGAGCACCTTTCACTAACCCTTTCAGTTATCGCCCTACCCTCTCTCCAATCTGCTATAAAATTCATTAACCTACACGGTTCAGGACACACCGATGCAATTATCACGGAAACTGATTTTGCTGCGGCAACTTTCTGTCGTGGTGTCGCCTCATCGAGCACGTTCGTTAACGCGAGTACACGCTTTGCAGACGGCTTCAGATATGGGTTTGGTACGGAAGTTGGCATCAGTACAGGCAGAATACACGCCAGGGGTCCCGTCGGGCTTGAGGGCTTGGTCATCTACAAGTATATGATGCGGAGCAAAGACCAGAAAGGCCACATTGTTGGGGAATTTGGGACCGGAAAAAAGCAGTACAAGCATACGCGGATTCACGCTACTTCTGTACCATTCTAATGATGACGAGGGCGCGCTTGAACAGTGGAATATGAATGCAACTTCGTTCATCCATGTATTGCGGTTTAGGAGAATGATTATATACACTACCGGATTTCACTGTATAGATTCCATAGCATATCACTGACCATTCACCGCGCCTTTACAAAAACATTCTAACAAGGAACGGAATATTTATCAAGGTATATCGATACGAGGCTTTTTCTCAGTACTTGACGATTGAGTATCACTGTCTTCAGCCTTCCGCTTTTCCACGGGTTTCTTCTTTTTGACCATCGAAGTTAGATCGTTAACAACCGGAGGAGCAGAGGTAGGCGGCGCGGAATATCCCCCATTGAGTTCTTTGTCCAATGCTTGAGCTGCTAATGCAGGGGCAGATGTTTCGACAGATTCACTCGGAGTGGTCTTTAGTTCCTCGACCTAAGAAACGGAAGAATCAGTATGGATGGTTATGTCACATAAAAAGGGCGATTGATCTGACCTTCAACGCAAGGTCATCTCTGAGTTCAGAAAGCTCTTTGATCTCGGCTTCAATCTGCGGTTTTGACATTTTCTGCACGAGGTCATCTCTCACGAGCCGAGCTGTAGCCTTTCCCTTCCCCTTTGCGCTCGGCTCCTCTATCTCAGCAATCGGAGGAAGCTGACCGGAGAGGCCGTCACGAAGTTCAGCCAAGCGTGATTCGACACTTTGTAGCGCCTTCTCAGCCTGGGTAATCGCTTCAGATAATCGCCCAGGGGTGAGGTCAAGCACCATGCTGAGCTTGTAGTGTGCCTCTGCAATCTGACGCGATGATATAGGAAGCAGTTGTGTCTTGAGGGCCAGGCCAGCCTCGTAATCAGTGATAGCCATGTCAAACTTCTCTGTAAAAATATAAGTGTTGAGGGATAGGTGGGGAGGTAATCAGTATCAACCTACCAGTTTCTAGCGAGACATCTCCAAGAGCAATGTATGTATCAGCAAGTTTGAGCTTGACTTCTTCGTCGCCGTCCTGGTCATTCTGTTTATCATAGATTGCACGGGCAAGGTCAAGAACCTCCCAAGCCGCATTGAAGTCATCTTCGGGTTCTCCGTCGTCTTCCTCGTCGTCGTCATCATCATCATCCGCGGCTGCTTCGGCTTCTGCGATGGTCTTAGCTGCATGTTCAAAGAGATCAACAGCGGGATCATCTCCGTCTTCTGCATCTCCGGAGAACGATAAGATGGGCCCCTTTCCATTGATAGTAGCAGGTTCTACAACTCTGTCAAGTTTCCTGTCGATGGGGTGGTTGAAGCCGCGCAAAACTTACCTCCGACGTCCCCTTGCTTTTCTACCTGCTCCTTCCCGAGCACCGAGCTTTGGGCGATCGCATTCTCCAGCAGGGCCTTTCCATAGGAGAAATATAGATCCGCAATCTCTGGGCTGTCCTCCCCTACTTTTTCCGTCCTGAAGAGCGGATGGAGCGCGTTGAACGCGACGGAGTGACGGAGGGATGTAAAGACGCGACCTACATCAATTCGAGGGCAGTAGCATAGTGTTCAATAGCCTGCTCGAACTTTTTGAGAGCAAAAGCGCGTTTTGCGTGTTCGATGGCACTTTCAATGGTAGGTTCGACATTAGGCGCGTCAGTGGGAGGGGTATTCGTGATGCTAGTCTTCAATGTTCAGCTGGAAGGGATAATACCGAGAGTAAATTGATGACTTACGTAGCCATTGGTGAAAAGATGAGCAGAGATGTAGAAGTACAACAGATGGAGCAGGGAGAATCCAAGTGGAAGTTACGCTGTCACTGTGGGAAGCAACACCTGTATTTTGACAAAGGACGATATGTAAATTATGTGGTTACGCGTTTGGTGGCTTCAATATTTCAGAGGATATCCATTCATTGTCTAATCAAAGGATCTGAACAAGGAATGTAAATGATCGTGGTATCATCTTCGAATGCCAGAAGTGTCCCAAATCTCAGAGTGTACGTGAATGAAATGAATGCAATTATGTATGTACAGGTATTAGTAAATATCAGCAAGATACCAAAGAAAGACAGGGTGTGTATGCATGCTTGATATTTAAATCAAGGATGCACCGCTCTGTTGCTGCTGAGTTTGACCGAAGGCAGTAGTGCCAAATGCATTATTGCCACCGAAGAGGTTCGAGCCGAATGAGGTTGAGCCTGTCGCAGCCGATGTGAAGGTCGGCAGAGGCGGAGGGGAAGTTTGGTTGAAGTTCGGTGCACCGTTGTATCCACTCATCATAGAAGCACGGAAGGGGTTCGCAGCACCCCCACCTGTCATTTGTGGCCTGAGACCTTGCCCAACCGATGAACCATTGCCAACGTTGGCACTCGAACCTGAGTTAGCAAATGAATTTGCCGTGGGTGCTGTAGACCCCGATGAGCTCCAGGACGGACCGGAAGGATTGGAGACCACTCTATTCCCATCGACCGTAGCTGGAGGTGTGCCAGGTGAAGAGCCCGGGATCGGAGGCAAAGACTCTAGCAAGGAGGCTCCGAAAGATGAAGACGGCTTGAATGGCTTCAATCCAGCAAACCCAGTCATCTGTGGCTTAACAGATGTAATGGATGGCGAAGAGGAAGTATGAGTCATTCCCGTGGGCTGGCTGGAGAGTGCAGAAGAGAAAAGGGAGTCGGAGAATGTGGAGCCTGTTGACATCGTGGTAGCACTTGTAGCGTTTGCGTTGAGGGTACCTGTGGGTAAGAAAGTTGAAGACCCTGGTTGCTGAGCAGCTGCCGTCCCGTTGGATTTACTAAATGCAAATGACGATGCGACACTAGATATGTCTGTTGCTCCCGCACTCAGTGCTCCAGAATTGAAGCCACCGAAGCCATTGCCTTGATGTTGAGGTTGTTGGTCAGGCTGCTGCTGCTGCGGTTGGGGTTGCTGCTGGAATGGCTGGTTTTGACCTCCGAAGCCCATACTCAACTCCATCAATGTCGGGGGCTTCGGCACTGGTGGAGGAGCGGCGGGGGTAATGGGCCCGAAGGGATTCTTGGTACCAGTCTGGTGTGTTTTGACTGGTTGCATGGGCGGTGACGCTGGGCGATTGGAGCCGAAAGCGGTCAGTGGGGTGGAAGATGGCCGAGGAATGTTGGCAACCTGCTGCGCATGCGTTGATGAGGTTTGTACAAAAGGGGACGGTGCAGAAGGACCTGCAGAGAATCCAGCAGGTGTGGATGTAAACGGCTGCGATAGGTTAGCTGCAGCTCCAGGCTGACTTGGGTTTTGATTGGGAAATGGATTCTGGTTCCCCTGGCCCACCATACCAATACCACTACCACCAACACCGAACATCGCCATGCCAGTTGTTTGAGGGAATAACATGCTCTGCCGGAAAGGATTCACACCAGTTGTTTGGGGTTGAAGGAATCCAGTCTGTTGAGGTATTTGTAGTGCTGCGAAGGGTTGGGATTGCTGATGAAATCCTGTTGCCTGGTGCTGAGGTAGACCTGTCGCCTGAGGTGAGAATGCAGAGAACGGATGATGGCCATCGGGCTGTGGTTGTTGAGATTGCGGAGAGAGACCGAAAGGATTGGAGGTCATTTGGAACGCAGTGTGTTGAGGTATCATGAACCCCGTTGGCTGAGCCTGCATGAAGGGCTGGCCGGTCATCTGCATCTGTACAAAAGGATTGGAGGTGCTTTGATTCTGGAAATATGCCGTGTTCGGACTAGAAAATGTTTAAGCCGTGGGCCTTGAAAATCAAGGTCGAATTTACCTATGGGTGTTAGGATTAAACATGGTAGTCTGTTCTTCTTCAATGGTAGCGAAGAAGTCGATTACATCTTTGTTAGCAGCACCTGGATTTGATATTGATGCACTGGTGGATGCCTGTGGTATCGGCTGACTGGGGACTGCGGGAGCTGAAGATTCTGTTGGCGCAGAAGCTGTGCAATAAAAGCTTAATAGACGCAGTTGGTAATTTCATAAGACGTACGTCTAACTGTTGTCTTATCTCCCCTGAGAGTTAGGCCTTTCTTGTTTACTCGGTCCGCTGCAACTTTATTGGCCTTGTATTCAATCCTGTTCTGTTCAAATGCTGGATCTTCGAGGTACTCCTGAAGAGATCCTGCTAAAGAAACTGGTGCCTAACGATTCCATCAGAAAAGATCCTAAGATGCGTTGGAGTGATACACACATGCTTCAGGTTGGGTATTGGAACATTCAGAAGATTTTGAAGTTTCTTGGCCACACCAAGATATTCTACGACACGCTCCGTCTGTTTGCAGAAGTGGCGATAAATATCAAGCGCCTCTTTGGCATCAACATGCGACATCTCGAAGTAATGTTCTGCAGGGTGTTCAGACGCAAGATTCAATGATAGAAATACCGGCATACCCAAAACGTTGATAACACCCTCATTTCCAGCCTGGAACAGGATCAGGAGGTCCTTGACCAGCATCCGAAGGGCCGTAATTGTCAGCTCATCTTCCAAATCGTCCAAGTAAAACTATCCCATGAAAAATGAGGAGGCACATGAACGTCGAGTTGGATGGAGACGCACTCTACATTCAACCAGTGTATCAATCATCCGATGTACAGCCTTTGTCTCCCTAAGAAGACCTTTCTCCACCGTCATGACGCGCAACTTTCTTCCCATGATAGTCTTACTCCGTACTGGAGCGTTGGAAGCGGGTGGGGGAGGACCAGCCTTATTTTTGCGTGACCGATGGCTTTCCTCTTCGATGGAAGCGGAGTTACGCAGGTCACGGTTGGAGTCTGCTTGAACACGGATGGCGTCGTGTTTTAAATCACGGTACGCACGGATGCGCGAGTCCAGATAACCGGCATAGTTTTGTAGGTTCTCTGGTGCCGCATAGCCTGATCGGAGATGTAGATGTTAAAATTGGGTGAGCTTGGTGGCAGGAAAGGGACAAGAACCTTCCCAGTTCCCTGCAGAAACATTCCGTAGCCTCAGAACCTCAGAAGAAGAGAGATAGGCTAGCACGTTGTCGGTTGAACCATTACGAATCATTGTGTGGAGAACAATCAATGCCTTGAAAACAACCTGTAGAACGTTGGTTTAGATATAAAGTGTGAATGAATTGCAAGGTACGCACTACAGCGTTTGGTTCGCGGAAACGAGGCGCTAGGGCTTTGCAAACATCGTGGACTGCACCGTCTTCGGACCAGGTTGCAGCAATGATGGCATCCAGATACTAGGAATGCAATCTTTAGTGGGAAAAGCAATAGTTTGTATAGCTCGATACCTTGGCTTTGGGTGGTGCAGGTTTAGGCTTGCATGCTAATTTGACGACCTTGTCGAAACTGGACATGGTCTGCAGCCTGCTCAACGGGTGGTATGATTGTCAATATTCGGGAAATGTGACCTGTCATTCGAACTCCGACGGCGCCGCGGAACGTCCTGTCTCGTAATGCAGTTAACATTGCTTATACTTCAGCTATGACTTGAACGCAACCCTCATAAAAAGCGAAAATAAAAATAATTTACGCCCATAATTTTGAGATCCGAAGGTCCCCTAATTTTGACGATCTTCAACAATTTTTTTCACAAGTCCACCCACTTCTCGAAATTCGTGTAGCGCCGCCGTTGAACGCGTGATATTAATAAGAATAAGTAGGACTTGGGGAAATTAAATAACAAAATGCGAGGTAGTACTTACAGTAACTTGGCTTAAATAAGTCTAATTGCAGACTGAGAAAGAATATTAGTTCGTCACGTACACAATTCGTTCAGTCACAGTAGCCAACAAATAGGGACAACGTAACCAAGTTACAAACTATGATCTTCGAATTCATGACAATGACTTGAAAGATTTTGTAGTAATGTTCTAATTCTTGCGGCCAGTAAATTAAAATAGTTTAGACCGCAGATGGGTTCAGTGGAAAAGCGCTATGATCGCGCAGCTGAGTGGCGTCATTGTTTGTTGTCGCTGAATTCACTATCATTTCTATTTTTATCTGACTCGCTCGACGCACAGCTCGCTGCATGACTTACTTCGCACTACCACAAGTTCAACGTCAGCACACCTACGGGGTCGGATAATCACCGCCAAATCGATGCCATTTGAGGCAGAGACTATTGGCATGTGCAAAATCGGTGTCTGGCGTCACCGTCGGGATTTGTTCTTCGGTCTGTTCTTGCTTGTGTGTATCTATCTTTTCAATAGGACTAGTGTTACACCCGAGAGTCTCGCCTTGAAGAACGAAGTGGTCATTCGACCTCCCCAGGCTTGGGAGGAGACCGCTGCCCAAGTTCGGCGGGCATTCTTACATGCATACCATGGATATGAACGATACGCTGCACCTCACGATGAGCTTAGACCGCGCACAAACACGTACAGCGACCAGTTCGTGCTTTCATATTTATTTTATCTCTTAAAATGAAATGCAAGCACACAGATTCAATGGCTGGGGTGTAACGGTGTTTGACTCCCTAGATACTATGCTCATCATGGACCTCAAAAACGAGTTCACGCGTGCCATCGAAATGGTCGAGAATTCCGAATTCTCGCTTCCCGAAGTACGTCACAGACACACACCGCGTATGCATGCATCCTGACCTCTCAATTTACAGGGAGAGTTCGCTCCCTACTTTGAGACGGTGATCCGATATCTAGGTGGCTTGCTATCCGCATATGCCATTTCGGAGAACAAGCTCTTTTTAGAGCGAGCTGACGACCTAGCGACAAAGCTGGCCCCCGTTTTCAACACAACGTCTGGCATGGCGCTGTTTGGTGTAAATCCTACGGAGTACGCGATTTCACCTAAAATAATTCGAATCAACCTTGACCTGACCTGCAAAAAGTGGAAGAACAGTGGGCCCAGAAATAGGTATATTGGCCGAAATCGCTACCTTACAACTAGAGTATACATATCTGGCGAAATTGACCGGTAAGAAGGACCACTTCACAAGGGTAAGTTGACTGTTGGAAATCGGATCACCGCTTTGCTGAGGACAAGTCCAGGCCAGCACACTGCTTCGGACGTTTGAAAATGCTGATTTGCAGCGCACGGGCGGGATGTTTCCTATCTCATGGAACCTAACCAGCGGTCAACCCCATGATGGTGTGCTTTCAACTCCTTCACTAGATATACATGAAGTTGATGTCTTCCTAGATCATTTATCTGTCGGGGCTCAAGCTGACAGTGCCCATGAATATCTTCTCAAACAGTACCTAATGACAGCTAAATCTGACAAGGCGAGCCTTAAAATGTGTATGTACCTCTCCTAAAACTCATTCGACCTGCTACAATGACCGGCTATCATAGATATTCGGGCAACAACACATATCATCACAAAATTGCTCTATATGACTCCCAACAGGCATCTTTTATATGTCACTGACCAGAAGGTCGACCAGAGCGGAACCACATATCCCACCCATATATTCGAACATCTATCTTGTTTTCTTCCTGGCCTCCTTGCTCTCGGAGCTCATACTCTACCACTTGACAAACTCGATTCTCTTGGGATTAATCTTGAGGATATTTCAGAGAGGGGACGATACAGTGATGCCGCGCGGAACTACGAGATGCTTATACAATATGACCTCAAGAAGCTCCATCTTTGGGCCGCTGAGGGCCTTGCGCAAACATGTTGGTTGACCTATGCCGACCAAGAGACGGGATTGGGTCCGGACGAGGTTGTAATGACGACTCCGGAACCCAAAAAAGTCTGGGACGCTCGGTTGGGTGTCTGGCGGGTACAGAGGCAAGACTTGTTGTGGATTGACGCAATGAAGAAGTGGAAAAAGAGTGGAAGCCGCGGTGTCCCACCTGGACTGCATGATACGAAACCGATAAGCTACGAGCGGGATGGATCGAAGATCCGCAAAGACTATGCGTTGAGAAAGACAGAGTACTTGCTTAGGCCAGAGGTATGTCTTTGTGGAAAGTGTAATTCCTCGTTCCTTGGTTTGAAGGCGGAATATAGACTGTCGAGTCCCTATACATCCTGTGGCGCGTAACCGGGGACTTGAGGTGGCGTGAACGCGGAAGGCAAATATTTCACGCCATTGAGAAGGAGGCAAAGACCCCAAGTGGGTATGCAAGCCTTCGATCGGTAGTAGTTTCACCCGCTCCGTTGAATGACGACATGCCGAGGTACGTTTTGCCCTCCCCTCGCTCAGATGACTGCGTTGCTGACGCGTCGGGTACAGCTATTTCCTCGCAGAGACGTATGTACCCGCCCCGATCGCTGTTGACGCCTTTTCTAACTGTAATCCACCTCCCATGCAGGCTCAAGTACCTGTATTTGCTTTTCGTAAACGATGATCCTATCCCTTTGGAAAAGTGGGTCTTCAATACCGAAGCACATCCGTTCCCCGTATTTGAGTGGACTGAGACTGAAAGGCAGCATTTTAGTATACACTAGGCACGAAATGTAATCAATACTAGTGTAGATGGATAGATTTTTTCCTGCTAACTTGGTACGCATGTCTCGGATAGATCTCGATGAGGTAATTGTCGCGTCTGAGGAATGCAAAAGTGGCCGGAGTAAGCGCTGCGGGGCGGACGGTGGCAGCGGCCCGGCGAGGACATATGATACGGGCAATGACACGATCAGAATGAACGGGAAATGATATTGACCTGGTGGAGAAGAAACCTCCGTTCCTCTGGAACCTTTCCGAGTCCTTTAAAGGCTCGGTTCTTCTCCAGGTCCCCCATCCCCTCCTTCCTCCGCACGGCAACCATGGCTGCCCAAAAACAAGGCGAATTCGTTGGCTCTCTCGACTGTGGTACGACGTGAGTTCTTGCGTGCCAAGACACCAGTGTCTTGCATCTAACATATGCCCTATCCAGCTCCGTGCGCTTTATCGTCTTTGACAAATATGCCAATATTGTCGCGCAGAGCCAACAGGAGTTTCCCCAATACTACCCCAATCCAGGGTGCGTTGTGCTCTTGTAACTTGTTCTTCTGTTCGGAAGTCTCAAATCATCCTTCTTTCGATCCAGATGGCATGAGCATGATGCTACAGAGATCGTAGAGCATGCGGACCTCTGCATTGCCGACGCCATTAAGGAAATGGTAGCAGCTGGATGGGCTGCGAATAGCGTAAAAGTCATCGGTGCGTAAACTTTGCTCCTTATATTGATCATATGACCGAACTCACAAGACCATCGCGTCCTTCTTGAACAGGGATCACCAACCAGAGGGAGACTACTGTCGCATGGAGCCGCAAGACCGGCAAACCCCTTTGCAAGGCTATCGTCTGGGCCGACTCCCGCACAAAACATACTGTTGCGCAGTACGAACAGAAGATCGAAAAAGTTGGCATTCAGGCTGCTCCGGGCGCTTGGGTGAAAGGAGCGGCTGGTACTGGTGCACTCCGGGGAATGTACGACGCGTTACCGTCCCCTTGTTTCTGACCTTCTGACCTTCTGGTAGTACTGGACTGCCTCTCTCGACTTACTTCTCCGCTATTAAATTGCGATGGATGCTCGACAACCATCCTAATGTTGCAGAGGCTCACGAAGCTGATGATCTAATGTTTGGAACTGTCGAGTCTTGGGTCGCTTACGTTCGTACACATGCCCTTCCCTACTTATTGCCTTCGCTTATCTGCAGCTCTACAGCACCTACTTGGTGGACCAGAAAAGAATATTCACATTAGCGAGGTCACCAACGCATCCCGGACTCTCCTGCTTAATACTACCACTCTCAAATGGGAGCCCTCCTTGCTTGAGTTCTTCGGCCTGCGCGAGTCTATCCTACCCAAGCTTGTCTCATCTTCAGAGGTCTACGGTCATGTCGCACATGGTCCATTGGCTGGCATCCCTATCGGTGGTCTTGTCGGTGATCAGCAGGGTGCATTGGTGGGCAACAAATGCTTGAATCAGGGTGAGGCCAAGTGCACCTACGGAACTGGCGCTTTCCTTTTGTTCTGTACGGGCGAGGAGATTGTGAACAGCAACCACGGTTTGTTGAGCACTGTGAGTTATACTAGCTCGTTTTGCTTAGTCCTGTCTAAAATGACCTTGAACAGGTCGCCTATCAAGCTGGTCCCAACGCAAAACCTGTATATGCACTGGAGGGCAGCAGTACGTTTAGGATACTCATATTTTCGAAACATCCTCACGATTTTCCAGTTGCTGTTGCTGGAAGTGCTGTCAAATGGCTGCGCGACACCATGAAATTGATCGACAGTGCGCCACAAATCAATGACCTGGCTGCCCAGGTACCCGACTCTGGTGGCGTGTACTTTGTGACTGCCTTCGGAGGTCTTCTTGCACCCTACTGGGACTCTGGAGCTGGCGGTCTTCTCATTGGTAAATTGTACATATAATTTGATATCTGCATTCTCTGATCTTTCTCGCAGGCATCTCGCAATACACCACTCCTTCTCACATCGCCCGTGCTACACTCGAGGCTAATGGCTACCAGACGCGTGCCATCATCGAGAGTATGAAGTTGGACTCTGGGACCGACCTTAAACATCTCAAGGTCGACGGTGGCATGACCAACGGTGATCTCGCGATGAGCGTCCTCGCCGATGTCGGTGGCTTCACCGTCATTCGCCCTGAAATGAGGGAGTAAGTGTATTCAACTATTTATCGAAAGGCTCAGACTAATCATTTTTGTGTAGGTCGACGGCTCTGGGATCTGCACTGCTCGCAGGCTCGGCCATCAAACTCTTCGGTTGGGATCTCACCAGACCAGAGACGCTCGCAGAGGTTAATACGAAGGGAAGCCGCGAGTTCGCGCCGCAGCTCGGTGAGGAAATCCGAGAAAAAAGATGGGAGGGTTGGCAGCGCGCTGTGGAGAGGTCCAAGGGCTGGGATAGCGCTAAAGCCTAGTAGCGTCCTAGCACTATATACGTGCTATTTATTTTCTATCTGTTCTGTGCTTTGTAACTAGGCACAGTTCTTTATTCTGTTAATCTACACACACCAATGTGAAATCAAAATATCTATCTTCTGCTTATTTCCTGTCTGCTGTGCCCCATACTTGTCTCCCGCCAATTCAGGTCGATTCCGTTCCCTGTCGAACGGAGCCTGCGGGCCGAAAGGCCATAGGGCAAAGAATGGTAAACAAAAGGTACTTGGCTGAACTCTAATTTTGCATTGAATCAACAGAAACTCTCAAGTTACCTAGAACCTTAGGTGCGTCGACGTACGACTCGTTTGCTGATCTCGCCGCTAAAATCATATCTCTAGTCACCTTCTGACTCATTCCCATATAAACAAAAATGAGTTACGTCGCTAAGGGTGAAAAAGAATACGATGCCACAGGTGCCCCCGTGCCCGGTGCCAAAATCCACAAAATCAGGATCACCTTGACCTCCAGCAACGTCAAGAACCTGGAGAAGTGTGCGTTTTACGGTTTCTGCCCTCGTTAGCGGTGGACTGAGCGCGTTCACTTGTAGTCTCGGCCGACCTCATCAACAGGGCCAAAGACAAGCAACTCCGCGTCAAGGGTCCCGTCCGCCTCCCCACCAAGGTCCTCAAGGTCACCATGCGCAAGACTGTGAGTATCTGATGCGTTTCGCTATCGATCTGGATTTACTCATAAAATTGTGATCTCTAGCCTTGCGGTGAGGGTTCCAAGACCTGGGACTGCTTCGAGCTCAAGGTGCACAAGCGCCTCATTGACCTCCACTCCTCCAGCGAGATCGTCAAGCAGATCGTGCGTAATTTTTCACGATTGGATTTGCACTTGTTTCTAAATTGTCTTGTTTTCTAGACCAGCATCAGCTTGGAGCCCGGTGTCGAGGTCGAGGTTACTATCTCTGGTTAAACATCTTTTTGATAGGCAATACATTGCTTCGTGACGTCCCGAAAATAAATCTGAGTCCATGTGAGGACTGCAATGCAAGCTATGGTGTGATCCTGGACAGTCACAATATGCCTCAAATATGTATAAATGGATTCTCCTCGAAATAATTGAAGACTAGCGACCGAATTTCTTGAGAGGATCTGACTTCTTTTTGCCTCCACGTCCACCGCTCGACCCACCCCGACCTCTTCCCCTTCCACGACCTCGCGCATTATTGCTCTTCTTGAACGGCACGAATCCAGCCTTCCCAGTTTCAGGTTGTGCATCCGCCCCGGAACCTGGGACAGGTGCAATTTTCGGAAGCATGTATTTGGGGACATGCTTCATGTGAGGCTGGACTCTCGTCGGATGAAGTGGTTTGTCATGTCGCAGGTACTCAAGGTCAAGTGGGTTATCTTCGAAATGGGCCTATGAAAGAATAGTATATCAACTGAATATTTAACGTTACGAAACCAGATAAAAAACCAACCTTCAGTTTATCTGAGTTCAGAATCTCCGTCTTGAGCTCCTTAATCCGCGCCTCCTTGATCGCGCTCCTCGTTACACTCCGCAACGCGTCCTCCATACGATACCGGAACGCCTCCACCTGCTTCATGTCAAACTTGTACTCCTTGATTTTACTCCCCCGTGCACCCTGTTCCTTTTCAATCTTCACAAACACACTCTCGTCGCCCTTCGCACTCGGGAGGCATCCCACGACCTTGTTCTTGCCCCACTCCTCTGCTGGTACGACAAACGATAGCGCCATCCCCGTACGCCCTGCGCGCGCAGTCCGCCCTACTCGGTGCGTGTAGGAGCGCGATGTCGTTGGAAGGTCGAAGTTGAGTACGCAGGCGACATCGACGAAATCCACCCCGCGCGTCACGCCGTACTCCTTGTCCCTGCCGGCCTTGCGGTGTTTCCGCTTGCGTGGCTTCGAGCCTCCTTCAGGTACGGGCGAGGCCGCGGCTCGTTTGCGTTTGCGTGATGACGGCGCAGCTTTTGTGCTGGGCTCGGAGGTAGAAGGATCCTCACGTTGTGTAGACGTGACTATTGGATTGTGAGCGTAAGGCAGGTTTGGAGATAATACAAACGCACATTCTTCTGTAATCTCTTCCTCTGGTGCGTCCTCAGCTACTTCTTGAGTTGCCACCTCTTCTTCCTCCTCGTCCGAATCCTGTTCGATAGCACCGCTTTCATCAGTCGCAATGATATAGTCATAAACGCCCTTGTTGAATTCCTGGACAGTGTGGTATCTAGAAACATCTCTTTAATACATATATTTATCAAGAATATTGGCGAGTCATACCTTGAGTTAAGAGGCAGTTCCGAGTTTAACACACAGCTTTTGATAGAAAATTGTTCAAGGAAGAGTTTGAGACGGTAACTCCGGTCGACGTCGTTAACGAAAAGAATGCATTTGCCTTTGATCAACTTGAGCTTGAGAATAACGTAGGTCAAGAGGAATTTGTCGACTTCTGAACATCTAGATATTTTTGTTCAAGTAGATGGAAAAAGAGTGAGAGAGGCAACGTACTGGACGGCGTATTGACTAAGATGCGCAGCTTCGTCTTCGTCCTCCTCGAGTTTGAGAATGGCCTGATAAAATAGGTCTGGGCATCCTGAGTTATAAAAATATTTTTGGAAAACGTACGTGGTTACGCAAAGTGAGGCCTTTCAGAAGTTCGACGTCCTCGGTCATTGTAGCGCTCATTAAGAACGACTGGTAGACTTTTGGGAGGTAAGAGCCGCTGAATATCTGGCGGATATCTTCGTCGTGCCCATATGAGAGTATGAGGTCGGCCTCGTCTATGACGAGCGAATCGAGAGATGAGATGGAGAGTGCCTGCAGCTTTGTGAATAGAGAATAAAAAATACACGAAATGTAGCATACCTTGGATTGCAGCAGCGATAGGGCTCGTGTGGGTGTCGCAATTACAATATCTGGTTTGTCTGATAGAAGCGTTCTACAGTTTTAGAGTGAGAATATCGTCGGACAAAGAAAGATGGTAAGGCCGACCGTTGGAGATGCCCTGTGGTTCCAGTGGAGACATTAGATATGGTGATCTCCGACTCGCAATAGGCCAGGAGAGTGCGTAGGTATGCTGATACCTGCTCGGACAGTTCACGAGTGGGCACCAAGATTAGTGCGCGTGTGGCCCGCCGAGATGGATCCTCAGGATCTAAAGACTAGGAATCAATTAGTCGGGTTCGAGGTTCACGCAATAGACGCACGCTTTTGGCGCTCAGGATCTTTTGTGCAATAGGCACACAGTATGCTGCTGTTTTACCGCTGCCTGTACGGGCGCGGGCGAGGATGTCGCGGCTCTCGAGTGCTAGTGGAATAGCTTTTGCCTGGACGAGCGTTGGACGCGCAAAGCCCGAGTCTGCTAGTGCTCTGAGAAGACGGGCGTCGAGGAGATGGGAGAAGGAAGAAAAGGATGCCTTGTTATCGACCAGACGGGCTTCGGCCATGGCAGCGGCGTACGGATTGTTCTCGACGCTGAATGCGATATTTTTGCAGACGGGACCTCGATCAAAAATATCGGCGGACTTTGAATCCGATATCATGTCTCCCCAAGCCATCTCTCTCGCTCCCAGCGACAAGGCGACATGCAAGCTGTGCGTATTTCTTTTTTTACATATCGGGATCTCACACTCATCATATTTATGTTCAGTTGTGGACGCCAGTTTGCCAAGTACAACTGCCCGACATGCAACGTCCCATACTGTTCTCTAACCTGCTTCCGCTCCCAAGTGCGTGATCATAGGTTATAATAGGCCAAATTACGCCATTGCTAATCAGTCGCAACTTGTTTTTCTATTAGCCTCACAATCAGTGCTCAGAGGGTTTTTACAAGAAAGAGGTAGAGCTCGAGATTGAATCGAAACCGTCCAAGACTCCTCAGGAGCGCATGAGGATGATGGAATTGCTCAAAAAGTTTGAAGAAGAGAACCAACAGGAACCGAAAGATTTAGTGGAGTCGGAAGATGAAGACGACGCTGATGACCTTGCAGAACGGTTCCAGGATATCGACATGGGTACGTGTTGCATCTCTTTTGGTGTCGGACGTGCCAGCACCTCACCAAACGCCAATAGACACTGTATCTGCTGCCGATCTCTGGTCGAAACTGACGCCTGCAGAGCAGCAACAGTTTCTCAAAGTTATGGAGGATCCAACGAGCGACCTGGCTCAACAACTTCTAGCAAGTGAAGAATTAGAAAGGCAACGACGCGAGCCGTGGTGGGATGCACCTGAGGTTGCACCGGACATCGAAACGCTACCTCCCCAAACGCAGTACGGAAATAAACCAGAACTCATACGCGTCCCTTCCGCCCTGGTGAAGCCGATATCCAATGGGCCGCCGTTATTTTATAACATGTGTGCATTGTGGTGAGTCTCAATATTTTCTTTTTGGAAGCGCGTCGTACTAAGTATGGCAGTATCGCATACGCGTTTACCACCCGGCATCTTTCAGCTTCGCCGCTTTCATCTTTGACGCCTGAGAATACCGACTACGAGGAGGCGCGGCGTCTCATATCTCAACTAGCACCCTTCTTGACAGATCGGAGATCTACTACTGTTTATCCAAACCTATCCAGTCTTACGACAGACGTATGGTCGCGATTCAAGCCAGTATGTTTTCATTATTATAATTTTTATATTACTGAGCTCAAGTCTAATTTCGATCCTAGGGACAGATCAACTCGCAACTATTTGCTTTGTTACTACGAGACACATCGCGCCTAGTCCGCCCTCTTTCCGTGACACCACTGCCACTGGATACCTCTCTACCTGTAGCAGACTTCGACTCTAGATCGCATCCACATTTTAATCTCATCCTCGTTCTCTCAGACCTCACAAAATTATTCGAGACATCATCTTCCCGCAAAAACGATGTTAACCCTGTGACGCACAAGCTTCTTTTCTATGCTGCGCACATGTTATCCACACCATCGCCCCTTTTTCGTGCGTTATCACAAGAGCTGATGCAAAACGCTGGAACGCATGCTGCGACCGGCGCGGACGATACTGTAGCTGTAGCGGGATCAGAATATCAAGGTCCGGACCGGCAAGGGGCCGCGCCCAGGAAGGTCATTATTGAAGAGGTGTGAAGTACCGCCGCAGTCATCAGGGGGCGATTTTTGGGAGGTTCAATGTGAATGTTGTTATCTATGACGAGTGTTGGTACGTAGACTCAGAATACCTCCACACCGTGGCAACAGAAGCGCGATATCGCGACCGCGCGGGTCCTCGTTTGCAAGCGCACGTGACAGGAAGAAAAGTTGAGGAGAAGAGGACCTCCACAGTCACCACTGAAGGTATCGGAAACGCCCATAAGAACAGCCTGCTACTGTCCTTGTCGCCTGTAACATATTTCCATCCCCTCCCTCATGTCAGACCAGGAAATCCAATGTGGCCCTGGCGGCGGCGCCGACGACTTCTTTGGCCTCCGGGTCGCTTCTATCTTTGTCATCCTGGTTGGCTCGTCTTTCGGCGCTCTTTTCCCGGTTCTCGCAAAACGATCTTCGTGGCTGCATGTACCCAAAGCTATTTTCGAGTTCGTGATCGTTATAATTGTCATCACTGCTCTTCACACTAATACCTGCGCTATTGAAGCTTCGCAAAATACTTTGGATCTGGTGTCATTGTGCGTATAATTGACTGCGTTTATCTGTCTCCACAATCCAACCTAAATCGCTCTCACAGATTGCCACGGCATTCATTCACTTGCTCTCGCCCGCTCTCGATGCCTTATCTTCGCCATGCCTTGCCCCCGGGTGGTCAGATTATGTACGCCCCATCCTTGCTTTCCTTTTCCAAGGCTAATATTTTTGGTATAAAGCCATATGCGCTTGCTCTATGCATGCTAAGCATCTTCTCGATCTTTATCGTGGAGCTTGTGGCGTTCCGTTGGGGTACCGCTAAGCTCCAGAAACTCGGCGTTCACCACGGTAAGTCTTTCATGCTCCCCCATCGAAATCTATTTTTATCTTTGGCTCTCATGTATCCTAACGTTCCCCGCTATACAGACCACCACGGACACAACCTGGGCGGGCACGCCGCTCATGGACCCGAGGGTATATATACCCAGTCCACACAGCCAGTTGGTCTGGCTGAGCCCAAGGCTGCAGATGAGAAGAGCACAAGCAGCAGTGACGTCGAAGAGGGGAAGAATACCCATGATCACGCACACGCGCACAACAGTGTGATGGACAACGCCGCGGCCCAAATTATTGGCGTAGCAATCTTGGAGTTTGGTGTTGCGCTCCATAGGTGAGGAAAATTAGTCTTCAAAGTGCGCTTGAACGGAAACTGATTTCTGTCCCTTCGTGCTTAGTACACTCATCGGGCTGACCCTCGCAGTTGACCCGAGCTTCAAAGTTCTCTTCGCTGTCCTCGTTTTCCATCGTACGTTGCACCCCGCCTCTAACTTTCTACTTCTCAAATCGACGACTCCTCCGCGCAGAAACATTTGAAGGGCTCGGTATTGGGACGCGACTTGCGTACATGCGTCTGCCTGCTAAGTACAACTGGGTGCCCATCGCCGGAGCTGCATTGTACGGAATTACGACGCCGGTCGGCATCGCAGTAGGACTCGGCGTGCGATCGACATACAACCCTGGCAGTACAACGGCGTCGATCGTCAGCGGTGTGCTCGACTCGCTAAGCTCGGGGATTCTTATATACACTGGTCTCGTAGAGGTAAGTTTGTGTCTGTCCATCTTTCTGACGAAAATTTCATAATCTTTATTTTAGCTCCTCGCCCACGAGTTCCTGTTCAACAAGGAAATGATGGATGGATCAAATAAGAAAATTGTCTATGCGCTAGGATCAATGCTCTTGGGATGTGCTGTCATGGCGCTTCTGGGACGTTGGGCCTAGAATTTTGTGAATATTTATTGGAGAAATTTAAAGAAGAACGACTTGGACTTGTTGTACGATAGTCGGATCTATATCATACATACCATCCTTATTCCAATGTTCTAGAGTCATTCGCATCAGGTATTTCTGTATACATTTATTTGTGGATCAGAATAGGCGCTGTACAGGTCATAAATTGGAGACTTTGCGACCCTTTACTACCGCTGAGCTTGGGTCCAGACGATGGAAGTTTTGTGTCGTAAACTAACAGCGAGTCCCACGCAAAACTAAATTTCTCTCTCCTTAGGCTTCCTTTAATTATGCACAATATGACACGGGTAATTTGGCCTTGATATCCTAGTAGAAAGTGGGGGTATTTTTAATTGCGCCACGTTGTGGCGGGAGATGTAACACCTTTGAATTAATCTCGGGATGTCGTTTGTGAGGCCCATCTGTGAAATGATATTTATAATATCAAAATATAATCGAAACATTCCCCGAAGAGATAGAGAGCTTAAAGGTTGGTTCACGACGAAATCAAACCTTCCTAAACTTGGTCATAGCGCGTATAGAACCAAATACCACATGCATACTATTGAAAGCCATTCATGAAAAATTATTTTCTCCGCCAAGTAGTGGAACCTCTAAACAAGCTCCCAACTATCTCCTTTTCCCGGGTTGCGAACGATTGGGCCGAAGCCGACGTTCCCATCCCAGTTATAATTGACCTGGAAGTCACCGTCGCTACTCACGATCGACGAAAATTTGAATGGGAATGGGTTGTCGCTGTTACCGAGGAAGTCCTGTGTGGTGTTGATCCCGACATTAGTGCCGTTGTTGACGGTGATGTACACCTCGTCGCTGCCAATGATTATGGCGCCGGGTCCACGAGTCTTTTCTCTGATCGTGATCGTGAACTTGCTTCGCCGGTCCTTGGAAGCTACAACTCTACGATTGCTTGCGTCATAGAACCAGAAGATGTTTTGGTCAGAGGTCGAGCGGATGTAGAAGCTGTTGTGTTTTGCAAATATCATGTTTAGCGCACAAAGTGAGCGAGTACCGGGAAAGCATGCTTGCCTTCCTCCGTTGATTCGTTCAGTGTAGTAGGCCACCGGGGGTACGATGCTTAGGACACGTCCGTCCCTATCGTTGATGAGGGTGAAGAACATTTTCCCAATCAGCGACTTCGCCACCTTTGGGTCGGTGAGCGTGTCGGGGATGTTTCCTGCGCCAGGATTGTGGACGTAGAATTGGGGCCCGACGCGCTGGACGGCAGCGAAGCGCTGGTAGCCCGAAGTAACGGAGTCAGTAACCGTGCGGTACTAGAGGTCCGCGATGTCGCGCGATGAGAATGTGATCAGGTAGCGGTAGCTCTAGTCATCGTTCATCTGCTATAAATTAGCGTCAACGAAGAAGAATTATAGAGAGAAAATATTTTCGATATACATTCTTCGCATAAGCATGAAGGAGACTAGAGCTGGCGGACATTTTTTCCTGTAAGATGTGTTGAGTCGATGGGTCATAGAGATAATAATGGTCACGCAAATACCTGGGATTGACTGCAGAATGTTTAAGCGAAGACTAATAGTTGTCCTAGGACGAGGGAAGACTTGGGAAATCCTGTGGTGTTTTTATAGCGCGTCCCTGAACTCGAAGTCACCCCAAAAGACGGCATAGAAAATTCTTTGTTCCAGAAGATGACACCACCCCAAATTTGCGCAGCACTCTACAGAGCGCAAAAGTGAATTGAGACGCACGCCGGGAGCAGCCGAGGGCTTCTGTGAATTGAGGTAGGAATTCGTGGACCAGATGACCACTATCGTCAACTTCACAGTGCACAGAATTTCAATTGGTGGATTTAATGAAGGAAGCTGACGCTAAAAGAAGAGAAAAGCCCAGAACGAAGGCGCCGAAAGCCCCATGATTGATAACGATGGTCGTATTGTGGCCACGACTGAATGTACTTTTGGTTTTTGTGCGAACGTTTAGGACCCCGGAAGCTCCCATACATGTATGTCCGAAAAATTGCGGTTTTGAGGGCCGAAAATGGGCCATTTTACTGTCCCAAGATTGCGGTTTTGAGGGGCAAGTTGGCCAGATCACTGTCCAGGACATTGCGGTTTTGAGGCCTCGACGGGCCGCCAAAAAATATCCATGGGCGCGATTTGGCAGGACAAAAAGTTCCGCAGAAAGGAGTTTCACAAAGAATCACCCAAGCTTTCGATACGTATTCGAGGCGGTCAAATAATCGAAGAAAGTTGTACTCAGGGGAGTACCACCGGCGAAATCCGTTACGCTGATGGCTGGCGATTTCAAGAGGTGGACCCGATTCCGATCTTGCACACAGTCCCACGCCTTACCCCCTCCCCCCCTCCTGCAGGGCTTGCCCGGGTTGTTCCTCGGGCATCGATGCCATTAGCCATTTGTCATGGGGGCACTAGTGTTGCTACGGTGCGGTGCGGTGTGGTTCGGTGTCACGACACCAAATATGCAACGGTGCGAGTTGCTAACGTTCTCACACCATTCAACAACATTCCAACCCATCAGAATATTTCCACACTCATCAACCAATCAGAGTTGGATCCGAATGGTGGTCAGTACCAGTCTTCGTCAATAGTGTAGAAAATTGTCATTGATAGAAATCGAAATCATTTTTTTGTATTAGTCTCTGAGGCCGACCTCAATAGATCAGATAGCTCGTCAACCTTTCCTGCCAACATCAACTCCCACACAGCAGCTTCTGTTAATCTCCCACCAGGAGTGTAATCCTCCTCTTTAGCAATCCAGTCTTTGGTAAAGTTCAAACAGTCCTGCTTGAACGAGTACTTCAAGACTTGGAGCACCTCCATAAGCCCGGGTGATAAGTGTGATTGTCGCAGTGTTATTGTCTCTTTGCTTAAAGAGAAGACACACTTGTAGGGGACTGCTGATGCCTCCACAGGAAGAACATCCATCGCAAGGCCAAAGATGAGTGGGAACTCCTTCTTGTTAAGCTGTTGGGATTTTCAATAAATATTGAGAATAGTTTAATGAGGGCCTGCATGACTCACATCCCAATAGTGAAGCAACTTGTGTCCTTTCTCAAGGCCCCATGCAATATACCAGTTGAATTCCTTCTCAGCCTTCACTTGATCCATTGCAAGAGCCTGCTTCTCTTGCTCTGCTTTCTCAGTATTGGTCAAGACAGGCAGCTGCAGTGGTACTGTGGGTATTGTAGAAGTTGAACTTGTAGAAGTCGAAGCTTGGTGTAATGGCTGAGATGATGAGCTACCCGGAAGGCATACAATTTGGCGGTGCGTTGTTCCAATAACCTTTCAAGGCCAGATGTTTGATTGGTCACAGTGTCAGGGTATCGTGCTATGGGGAGACTTGGTTCGGTGGCAGAGCGTTGGACTAATGCGCGAGCAGTAGCTACATGAGAATGTTGATGAGAAGTGGCAAAAAAAGTCATCTAAAACAATAATATTAGAGTAGATAGCAATTTGAGGAGATATGGGAGCAATCACCTTGTCAATCATTGAATTTCAAGCATTCCTAGCATCATCTGCAGCCCAATGCTTAATGATCCACTCCATCTTAACTTCAGGATTGATGACTGTATTATTTCAATTAGAAGTTAGCCAGAAGAAATGATAATTGTACTCACTCATAGCCATCACATAAATTGGACTCTTTCAGGCAAGGGAAATATACTCCTGGATTTTGTAGATCCCAACACCAATAGCTGCATTCAAAGTTGGCCAAAGTTAGAGTTGGAGTTGGAGTTGGAGGATGACATAAGGTCATTTTTCAGATTCTGCCTGTGACCAGATGTGACGCTGCACTCAGATCGCACGCCTTGCACTTACTGCATGTTTGCCATGCCTTTAAATGTATATAATCCTCTCGTACTTCCCCTTTAGGTGTCACCTTGCATAGCAAGGTCTTTCAAAACGACCTCCTTCCATAAAAGTAAATTGCTGATGAGCCGGCATCCACTGTGACCATCGAACACTACTAAAGATCGTCTGACATTGAGGCAGAAGCCACACCAATGTGCCGGCTTTTAGTTTAGAAACCGTTGGCTTTTCAGACTACATCCAGAATCTCAATCCCTTTTACATTACCATACCTGTCTTATTTCCCCATTTTTACTAGCCATCTTTACTTACCCTGACCCACACTATATATACCTTACCTACCTACTCTTTACATCAGAGAACAGTTGCCCATGTACCACTACCACAAGCCTTTGTCCCTCCAAGCTTGAGATCTCAAGCCCTGCCATTGGGGCCAGTCAGTATCATAGGTCTGTGAAGTTACAGACTGACACTGGCACAGCTGGGTGATATTAGGACTGCTGAGACACTGAAGTGCCAAGACGCCAAAATGTGCCAAGAAACTGAAACACCAAAGCGCCGAGACACCAAGATGTGCCGAGACCGAAATACCAAAGTGCTGAGACATGCCGAGACTGAAACACCGAGATGCCGAGACCGTGCCATTGTAGTCTTTGACAACTTTTGGCTAGCCTTTCAAGGGCATTGGTGCTTAGAAAGCTAGAGGATCTTGCATTTGATTTGTAGGGTGTTAGCTCATTTCCAGACTGGGAAGCCTGGATGTGTTTTTGTGTTGTGGACTGCACCTGAACAGCTTCAGGGCGCATCATTGCGTTGCCATTCAAAACAAGTACAAACCAGTAAAGTTGTTCTGGCTTCTCTTGTTCAGACTTGTTCCAGTGAATGCCCTCACTTGTTTCTCTTATTTAAATTATAGAATTTGAAGGAAAGCAATATTTAATTTTTACTAGTACTATATTCTCCCACTGCCATGAGGAGTCAGCCAAAGGCTGGCGACGAGTGGCAGTGGGCACTAGATAGTGTATTTTTACCTTCTCAAAATCTTGCATGTGTAACGATGATTCCTAGAACTAAATGCGGTGATCAAGAGAGAGGAACGCAAGGTGTATAGGCAGTGCAATCGCACCAACCACTAGTCCTATAAGAGCTTTAGTACCAAAAAAGTCCAAAAAGGGCTAGATTCGGGCCTCGCCAAAATTTCCGATTATGGCAAAATTTGGGGGAAAGACTCGGACATGTTTTGAAAGAGTCAATTTTCAGGCCTGTTTGGTACCTATGATACCTCTGAATCGTCAGATATTTCCGGACAGCCATCACGCGCTTAGTCACTGGCCTGGCAGGAAATCATTCCCACGCTGTGTACCATAGACGCCTCTAATTTGCCTTGATTTCGGGGGCTTTGGGTTTTTTTAGTACCATACCTCTGTCGCCCAGCTCTCGATTCGGGCAATTTCGGTACCATACCTTTTTCAAAAAATCCCCTGGAATTCGGGGAATGGGATCATACCTTGTGGCCAAAAAGTGCTACTTGTCCTTCCATAGGTTTGACGTAAGGCCTGAGCCTTTTGACATTGATTTCTGGCCGAATTCTCATCTTCTTTGGCAGTCTTAGCTTAACCACGTTTTCGTTAATTATTTTGGTAATAGTATAAGGTTCAAGTTGTCTTTCCGATAATTTATGTGAAGGTCGATTAATTTTAAGATCTTCGGTGCTAAGCCAGACCTTGTCTCCAACTGCATATTTGGGTGCCTCTGCACGTTTTTGGTCTGCATATTGGGTCATGTCTTCTCTGGCCTTGACCAGGGCTGCCTGCGCCTCTTCATGGATTTTCTTCATCCGCTCAGCAAACTCTGAAGCTGCTTCCACTTTGATCTTCCTCACTGGCTCAATGCCCATGCGAGGGTTATATC